>LD344315.1:99020-102069 GCA_001465055.1 Ptychodera flava | reverse complement strand
GAGCAAAATCAGTTCTAAGATTGTAACCATTCACCGATATTTAGAGTCGTAAACCTTATTTTCATCTTTCTGTGTATGCCCTAAATAATACTAATCTAATGGGAAAAAAATTAAAACGACAGCCCTCTACATGTCATCACAAATGTTAAAATGGTATTTCTGTGTATTTTATGACCTTCCTGGCTGTAGACGTACAATCGTACCCGAACGAAGACTCGTCAAGGTAGTGCTTCTCTGAGCACTAATGAATTATGTAAGGAATGTGCACTGTTCTTTTGCAGCTTTGACCTCTGAACTTTTTCACTGCAATCTGATTTCAGCTCGACGCTGATTTTCAAAGAAGCCATGCAAAACACAGTCTCAATGATGAAACTGCACCAAGAAGTCAAATGTTATATGTTCCTTACAGTCTGATCATGTGTTGTATAAAACGATATAACACGCTTACAGTTTAGGTAAGTCAAGTGAAATCAAACTTTTTAAAGTCTGAAACGGCGTTTCGATAGGATTTCATGATTATTGTAAGGGAGCCTTCAGTAATTGCAGGGGGGTTGGCCGGGGGAATTGGGGGGAGGGTCACCTTTTAGAAAACAGTTCAAGGAGGAGGGTTACTTTTTATAAACCTATCTTGGGGGAGGGTCACTTTTGACAGAAGCTGATTTTATGGGCAAAACTTTGATTGTCCATGTGATATTTCCTGAATAGGAAATCACCAACAAAATGCGTACACACTATAGACCGCCATGCAAAGTGAATTGACATTTCGGTGAAATTCCAAAATCAAATTTCTTGCACAATCATGGACTTGTAACCACTGTTGTCTAATCAAGAACAATATTCTAAATAATCAAGCATACATAAATGCATAGATTTATCTAATTTTGTACTGAAAAAAAAAATTCATAGTTTCATCATAGACCGCTGTGCATAGTGAATCAACATTTCAGTGAAATTCCAAAATCAAATATCTTGCACAATCATGGACTTGTAACCACTCTTGTCTAATCAAGAACAATATTCTAAATAATCAAGCATACATAAATGCACAGATTTATCTAATTTTGTACTGAAAAAAAATTATTCATAGTTTCATCATAGACCGCTGTGCATAGTGAATCAACATTTCAGTGAAATTCCAAAATCAAATTTCTTGCACAATCATGGACTTGTAACCACCCTAGTCTAATCAAGAAATTTAATGTCAATAATCAAGAGTACACAAATGTAAAGATTTACCTTTCTTGAAAAAACTATTCATAATTTCGTCATAGACACCATGGATAGTGAACCAACCTTTTAGATGAAATTCAGAAATCAATTTCTTGTACACAAATGCACATTTTACTTCCCTATTCAAGCAAAGTACATTTAAATACATTATCAAACATATTTAATATACAGATATAGCATGTTTTGTTCGGGTAAATTGTCAATAAGTTGCCTGATAGACTTCATGTATTATGATTTTATATTTTTGGATGAAGCATTAAATCAGCCACATCTTGCCTTCTTATAGTTGCACAAAATATGGTGATCCTCCCTCAAATGTATGAAATACCATATCTCTTCAAAAATTCTTGCGTAATAAATTGTGACAGTCCCTCCAAAAACACCAGCCCTCCCCTCTGTAATTTGTCCCTAACATAACAATTGAACCAATTGTTATGTAAATTAGCTGATACTGTTTTAGTTATATCCTGGGGAGAATACCGCAGTCGTTTGGGGGAGGGTCAAGTTTTAGAATGTCGGACAGGGAGGAGGGTCACATTTTAGACAGGAGGATAGGGGGAGGGTCACATTTTGTGGTACAGGTGTGCACGAAATTGCCCCGCCCCCCTGTAATTACTGAAGGCTCCCTAATACACCATGTTTACAAAAGAAAGCCTATTGGGCTTACAAACTGTAAAAATTTCTTTCGGCTGGCAAGCGACACCAAAGGTCATTTGAGAGGTGAAATCAATCACACATTGACTGATTAAGAAATTGGCGGTATATAGCTATGATAGAAAACAGCCGTTTGATCGGCAGAAACAGCCCTGTTCCTCAACATCCGGCAGATTGCCAAATGTGATTTACAAATGCCCGATTAACTGTTCACCTCGTTTATCAAACGTTGCCTAACCTCCGGGTGACTCGTGTAAGTCCAGCCAAAATTGTGATCAAACGCCTCAACAATTGTTGCTATGGTTAGCTGCATATCTCAGTTTGGCATGCCTTGCGCATACACAGTCTGCGCTAGCCTTTTAACAATTCTTACAATAAATTCAAAATTTATCAAACAGCTACCGCATGGTGCTTCGAAGAGCGGAGAAAATTGATCGTTTTCATTTTATCTTGGTTCTTTGTCTTTTTTTCGCGAAAAGAACCTTTCAAAGGGGGAAAGAAGACGCCGGCATTAATTTTTTTTACCTTAAATTACGTTTTGGATTTCAAAATCAAACTAAGTGTGAACGGCATTGTACGCGACGCGATCAACACATTTCATCGGTAAAGGTCAAAGATATCCGTACAGTCTTCTTGAAGAGCATCAACAAGTCTATAGAGTTCTCTAAATTGCTAGGAACATGTTATTCAGTGGAGTAAACAGCGAAGTAACAAACGACTTATGTGGATATATAATTAGTTGACCGGTCCTATTTTGAACATTTGGGTCTTCCGAAGAGATTGATGATTCATTGTACGTAGAGTGTAATAAATTTCACCAATCCTACTTAAAATTCTTGACTTTACGTTATGCATTTTAATCACCACCTACACTATTATGACAGTTTGATGGTTGATTGCGTTATCAAGGGGCTATTTGTTCTTGCGAAAACGCATCACTTACATTTAAGTACATCGGCCTTCTTGCGCTGGGAATTATCGTTTCATATTTATCGTATCAGTTTGACGGGGCATTATTGGTTAGCCGAGTATATTGTTTGCATGTTATTCAAATGAGTAGCTGAAAGAAATCTCTTTTGGGTCGTTATGTGTTTGATTTCGCCGGGTAAAGCCAAAGTAAACCATGTCAACTACCGCATACAAAGCCCCCTGAAAGGCATAAAAT
>LD344315.1:91520-94020 GCA_001465055.1 Ptychodera flava | reverse complement strand
AACATGATAAAATTATAATAAATAACAAGTATGATTAGTCTAGTAGGTAACTGATTGGGTAAAACGAATGTTTGTATTCTCTGAGCATAGTTATTCCCGCCATAAGTAACGTTGGACATCTCGTGAATGGTATAATTACATCGTCTTGCTGATTAGCTTGACAATCAAGCCATTACACAGCGTGGCCAGTTTAACTTACAATTCTCGCTGGGCATCGGTCAACAAGCATTTATGGTCATGGGGTACGAAAATGTCAGTGACATGTCTGAAGCTCTTGCAAAATTTACAGAGCGGCTCTGAGTAATGCCCCGTGCCCAGGTTTGCATTCTGCGACGCGTCAGCCATATTAGATGTCTTTTGTGTGATAGAGAATGTCGGAAACTAGGAGACTATTGACAGCACAGGGCAACATAGTATATAAGCATGTTGGTGCCATGAGACTAACCAGCAGTCTGTATAGAATATACATTAAATCATTTCAGGCTTCGACTTTCCATAAAATAAATGTTAAGTAGCTAAGTATGTTTTATACATAAACGATATTAGTCATTATGTTTTTTCTTGGTATTTTTCATAACTTTCTCGGGTTGCATTCGTCTTACAATATTTTTACTCTTATCATAGTCCCCGATGATCCCCTAGGTAACAAATTAAACAAAATTAATATCCGAAACTAAGCCCAAAGAGTGGCGTATGAATTGATTTATTTTCAAAACTAATTTAATTACGCTGTAAGTCGATAGGATTTATTACCTTTTGCCGTCATGCCACAGAAATGTCTCAACTTCCGGTTGAAAATTGTGATTATTTATCGATTATGTCTATGTTCCACTGTCAATAGGTCAGGTAAGACTCGGATATGGAGGCAAAAGACAAAAGTTGAAGCGTCGTCATGGAAAATTTGAAGCGAGGGCATTATGGTCAGCATGAGCTTGTTTGGTTCTGAGATTAGTCGAAGAAAGTCCCTCAAGGGAGCCGTAGACAAACGTAACGAGATGCTCGACGGTTTCTTCTGTATATCAATTTTGAGTTTGTAACGCTGCAATGATAAGCAAAACATTTGGCAATTCGAAACTTTGGTTTTCTGAAACGTTTGGGAACCCAATATCGATAGGATGACCCCAGAGTATGTACCATGCATTTCCATCGGTATTTGTTCATTATCTGGCTTTCCAAATTAAAATTCTGACATTTATGGTAGTTTTCTTCATGCCAAATACGCCGCTACTCAGCAAAAATAAGAGCGAAGGTTTTCGAAACATCTGTCTTTGGAACATCAGACAAAACTTCACTGCGCTGGGATTTCACGCCGCAATGAACTGGAGTAACTTTATTGCCATAGTGCGTCACGAATAGCGAGCACGGCGTTTTTAGGCGATGGACGTAGTGCTCTGAACGTTCAGCCTGGATGGAGAATCATCGTTGCATATCGATAAGACAGCATCTATCATGACCTGTTTTAACCCCATCTCCACAAATATCAGCCAGATTATAGAGAGACAGGACACAAAATCACTAAAATGACACTTTCATGTACATATTTAATAATTCAATAGTTGAAAAAACAGTACTTGCTAGTGTTTCTATATAAGGGCGTCGATTGCTTCCTTCAGATATAGCACGTGAAAATTAAAAGTGACCCGCACAGTTCTCAGTTTGTTATTCCGTAGGTGAACGAATCATATATTCCATCGATGTTTATTCATATCGCCTTGCGACAGATCTGGATGGCCAAAATCAATGCTCGCGTTGTTCACGCAATGTTCCTAACGAGCAGAACAACTTAATCCTTGCATAAGTCGGTAATCCGATGCATTCACCTTGGATTTACAACTCGGTGCCAAATTGTTAGATATACTGCCTTAATAGGGTCTTTTATCATTGTCTTGCTTTAGCAGTGACAACTAGAATACTTCGTCCAAATCCAATTTGACGAAATGAAATGGGCATTTGAATAAAGGGACCGTTAAAAATCCGCGAACACTCACGGCCGCGAAGCATTTATCTTCTCTTTAGTTTATCCCTAGCAAAGTACCCGTATTCTGTCTCTCCGATACGTATTCTTTTCACATTTTATTGCGTTCTACCCGGCAGCGCAAGTCATTTCGGTTCGGTTTTCACATTCATAAAGTCACCGACGACAGCAAGACCGACTCAGACGAAGAGTTTAGTACTGGCGGGAATGGCAGCATCTTTATTGGGGCTATTATTTCTTTAACAACGCACGTACGCTAGAATCATTCCAAGGAAATTTCGTGTAGTCAAGCGATGACCTGTCAATGTAGATTATCTTGAAATTTAGAATAAACTGAAGCTAATAGCGCACAAAGTCTCGATACAGCGTCGCACTTGAACATGACGATCTTGATTCCCCACGTTCTGACGTCATCGCGTGAATCTCGATCAATCTCACTCACGGATCCTGTAAAACTGCCTATTGCCTTCCAGCTAGGGCTGTCTTTACAGTCAAGGCGATTTTGTTAGCTGACTAGCTCACTTT
>LD344315.1:76125-91466 GCA_001465055.1 Ptychodera flava | reverse complement strand
CATTTTCTATGGTAGCCCCGGAAACACACATGGTCTGGTCATCTGCAAACATTTCCAAATTGCTCCCATTGAGACACAGTAGAAGATCATTTATGAAAATTAAAAACAGAAGTGGTCCCAGTATAGAGCCCTGTGGGACTCCACAAGTAACTGGTAACACGTCAGAGTTTTCAGACATATAACTAACAAGCTGGTTTCTACCGGTCATGTAGGAACGGAACCAATTTAAAGATGACCCAGTTACACCATAAGTAAAAAGTTTCTTAAGCAACATGTCATGATCAACAAGATCGAAAGCTTTACACAAGTCTAAAAACATTAAGCCACTGTACAAACCCTGATCCATATTGCTGAGAAGTTGATCGGTTAACTTAAGCAGAGCAGTATGACATGAGTTTAACTTTCTAAAACCAGATTGAGAGTCAACAATTAAGTTATTACTATGCAAAAAATTGTACAAACTATTATAAACATGTTTCTCTAAAATTTTTGATAGAATAGGTAAAAGAGAAATAGGCCTATAGTTGTTAATGTCACTTTTTGATCACACTTATGTATAGGAACAATCTTGGCACTTTTGAAGCAATCAGGAAAGATGCCATTGATAATAGACATGTTGAAAATAGTGGTGACAGAATCTGCTATACAATTTGCGCCAAGTTTCAAAAGTCTGGGAGATATATTGTCCCTTCCAGCAGATTTACTATCATCCAATAGAGAAAGCTGCTCTTTTACAAAATTAACTGAGACAGGTGGAATTTGAAAAGTAACAGGGGTTGAGCCAACTTTTGAATTGACCATGCTGCAGTAATACTCAAATCATTTGAAACATTGATATAGTTACGATACTTATCAGTAATTCCAGTAAAATGAACATTAAATGCCTAGGCAATGTCCTTATGGTTTCTTAGTAATCTACCATCACTATGAACGCAAGGATTTTGTGTACGAATATCACCCTGGGACAAAATTTCATTCACAGAGCGCCAAATAACGGAAGGGTTGCTGGAATTGCTACTGAAAATATCTTTATAGTACCTGCGCTTTGCGAAAGTAATGGTGTGAACTACCCTGTTTCTCAGGGATCTATACAATGACCAATCATTGGGAGAATTTGACCTTGTAGCTTTAACGAGATGATAGTCTCTTACATGAATGAGGTCAAGAATCTCAGGGCAAAACCATGGCGGCTGTCTGTACCTTTTCACGCGCCTATCGAAATAAGGAGCGTGTGCATCACAAACATTATTGAAAATACTAGTCCAACCATTAAAGACTGAGTTGACGTCATTTGACAGAGAAACTTGTGGCCATGAAGTCGCCATTAAATCACTAGTAAAATTGACAACACTGAAGTTACGAAACTGTCTTGATTTAACACAAATATGAGAGCCAGTATTATTCTTGTTGCCATGGTTACGTCTCACTATACAAACGGGGTAGTGATCAGACAGACCAACTTTAGGAATACACACAGAGGAAATGTTCATCGGGCAATTTACATAAACATGGTCGAGGAGTGTACCAGAGACAGGCCGAGTCGGGGCAGTGACAAGTTGTTCTAAATTGAGAGATACCATACATTGTAGATGTGATGATTCATACCATTCGGGACAAGAAGATTAAAATTGAAGTCACCCAAGACAATCATTTCCTTGTTTTCGAGATAAACAGACTCAAAGACTGATTCAAGTTCCTTGTCAACAGATATTGCGGAACTTGGTGGTCTATAAACACCAATAACAATGAGTGGGCGACTTTTTTCAATGTGAATTTCAAGAATCATCATTTCAATTGTGGTTGGTTCTAAATCAAACCTACGAATCCATGAAATATCGGAACAAATGTACGTAAGAAGACCCCCACCAATACCAGCTTGTCTGTCTTTCCGACATAAATCAAAACCAGAAATGAAAAACTCAGAATCAGAGTGCGTGTCCCCAAGAAAAGTTTCACTAAGAATTAAAATGTCACATGGCTTAATATCATGATTTAAAATTATACGTAACTCGTCAATCTTGTTAGTGATGTGTTAAATGTTCCAGTGACCTATACGGAGACCTTTGGCTTTGGAGAGTTCATGAAACGGATTCAGGACAGAGTTCGGAGAAAAGAGCGAAGCTGGATTGACAGAAATGTTATCGTGTGTTGATGGATGAACGGCACTCTCTTCATGGCCGGATACCTAGTCACGGGAACAGTTCTTGGCTTTGTGGCCGGAATTTCCGCAAGACCAGCAAGAAATAGCTTCCCCATGTCGACAAACTCTGAATGTGTGCCCTTGTTCTCCACAGTTGAAACATCTAATCGGGTTGGCGTTTGACTGCGTATTACGACGATCAATGGCCTGGCGTTGCGGACATCTTGTTCTCACATGCCCGACGACACCACAATCAAAGCATGTCGGATACGGCCGTCGATTCGACTGAGAGCGAACATCATATCTGGTAGGACGGTTGCGTTGGTCACGGTTGCCGGGTTGGATTGCACCAGGAGCACCAAAGTTTGCATCGAAGGTAGATCGCATTCTTTGGGACACTGATCGATTGGACAAGCTGTTGCTTCTTGGCTGCATGGTCGCTTTTTTGCGAGTGATCCTATCGTTTCAGATTAACTGACAAAAGGAACACACTAGAAAGGCGATCGCGCTGAGATTATTTCGATATTTCACGTTTAAGCACAAATTCATTTAAAACGATAAAAAATCTGGCAACGTGCTTTCACGGTCGAGTGCTGAAGTCATTACGACCGTTGCCTTCACTTGTGCCGTTGTGTCACTGCCCCAGTAACCTGGTGCCCCACTCTAGTACCCTACTATGGTACTATTGCTTTGTGTACACGTACACCGTCGTGTCACTGCAGCCCACTGTCTTGTCATCATAAATGTACACGTACGTGGTCGTATCACTGGAGCCCCAAGGACCTTACTATGTACCCACTGTCTTGTCATCATAAATGTACACGTACGTGCATGGTCGTATCACTGCAGCCCCCAGTACCCTAATACGGTACCCACTGCCTTGTCATCATAAATGTTCACGTACGTGGTCGTATCACTGCAGTCCCCAGTACCTTACTATGCACCCATTGCCTTGTATTCATAAATGTTCACATACGTGCATGGTCGTGCAACTGCCCCCAGTACCCTGTACCTTCCTTTAGTGCCCTACAATGGTAACAATTGCCTTGCCATCATAAATGTACCTGACAGTGTACATAGTCATGTCACTGCAGCCCCGGTTACGGTACCTTACAATGGCACACACTGCCTTCTTATTATAAGGTCCCGGGCCTATAATTATAGGAAGGCAGTCTTCGTAACTGCGTGTGTGCTGTTTTCTTGTTTATAAACAATTTATTTCATGCATGATATATAAATGCATCAAGTCAACATAGCTTCAGCTTTTAGATTCATTGTTAACAAACATGTTTTAACTTTCATCAATCGCCAACGTACCTTAGATACAGTGTTTACATCGGTCGTAGGGGTCCCTGGCAACCTTCGAGAAAAGTTCCGACGACTGCCTCCCTTTAACGTGTGTCTTGTCATCAATCTTATCCTCCGGTCATAGTACGAGTCGTCATCATATAGAAGTGATTATTCGTTGCATCCGTCACCCTGTCATGCTACCCATCGAAGCAAAATCCTTGTGACTACACCTGTCGGCTCTGCACTTAACACGACTGGACAGTTTTCTGAAATGTTACCCTCCCATGATTCCCTAGACGTATCCAACCTCCCCCTCGTGAATTACTATAGACTTTGTAAAGGGTATTCTTTTGCCAAAGAGACGAGTCAACTGGCCACTTTCTAACAACAGGAAGGAGAATCTATAGATTTCTGTACACATCAAAAATGTATAACCTTACCACAAATGACACGTTAAATCAACCAGGCTTTGCCTTCCAGAACAAGAAAATCGTTGTGCAGGATACCTTCTGCGATATATAAATTACGATTTATATTTGTGCGTAGATTTCAAATATCCTATGAGTCAAACTTTAAAGCAATAAAAATAAAAATAAAATAAAAAATCTCCGTCCGTAAGATTATTCTAATTTTATTCAAGTGCGAAAGAGATCAAACAATTATGATAAAAGTTCGCTTATTACTTTTCTTATGGTAATTCTTGCCTGAAAGTAAAAATTGCTACCATCGATATCGTCGAATAATTCAAGCATCGAAGTACGGGTAATTTCTAATTGAACCATCGATGGGAACTGCCCACACCTGAAGCCAGTGATTTACTAAAGACTTAATGTCGCTATCGCAGAGCGAGTACACCAGTTAATGACATCATTGTTCACATGGTAATTTAAGTATGGGCTTAAAATTAAAAATCTATTTCGGAAGCAGCTGTGAGTGTCCATAATAATCACTGAATACAATATCGGTTATCAGGAAATTGAAAAGTTACAATCACATTTACAATTAAATAATATTTGGTATATGCAAAGTATCAATCGGCGACTATTGAATGTTGTCAGTTGTCACATATGCATTTCAACATAATATCTGCTTCTCAATCAATTCTCTCCATTATAGCGATTTTATGTTTAAAGTGATAATACCTGCAAGTGTCACCCAATATTCTGTTATCAGATGGAGTAAGATAAAAAATAAACACACTTTTGGAATGATGCTTTTCCCAAGAGATGCATCAATAGGTGTTAATTTGCTATTTATTGGTTTCCAAGCGCGCGTCACCGATGCGTGGCTGTCCGATTTGGTTTGGTGACAACACTCTCGTATCTGATTTGACACCTTTCCCTTACCGTAAGAGAGATCTGCACGTCGGCTCACAACAAAGTTTGCACACTTTATGAAATCTATCAGCAGGGAATAGCCATTAACAAGTGTCAGGCCAACATCTAGTTTACCCCTGTTTTTCAATTTCAGTTTATTTTAATGAGTTCTTCGCATTGCTACATTTATAGATTATAAATGGTAAGTGAGGGTACTTTGTAGCGGATACAAATCGGGAATGAGCATATTTGGCGGGAAAAAACATCGAGCTTAGCGATTTGCTTAAGCGAATCAGGTGGCTGGATTTTAGGCAAGGCATATTATAGTATATGAAATAAACTTTGTTCTATCATATCTATTGGCTGTCGATTCAAAAACGTTCATCATAATTGGTCCCTCGTTTCACTGCTCGACATTAGAGTTTGAAGGCAAAACGCCAAAAGTTCAATAAAGTTCTACTCGTCATGCTTGATGAACAAATCATATAAACAAATTTTTAAGCGTTGGTAATAACCAGAAGAAACAAGAGACAGTTTTAAGTTATTACATCATAGATAGATTTTACAATACCCTTAACTAGAACACTTTTCATGAACATCGACGCAACTTTACAGTAGAGTAGACAAACATCGAAGGCAATGTTACCGCTTTCATTTTTATTAGGAGGTGGTGATAGTGTCTAGTCCTCGAACAACACCGTAGATACCTTCTACAGAACGTAAGTTTTAAATGTCGTAAATTAGGGTAGCATACTCATTTTCCTTTTTAGTCATCTATAAAGTCGACGTTCTCCTGAATTTCAAGTGTACACACTTCGAAAACTATATGTATAATATAGTGTGACTTGAAGCTGCATGGTTGAAACGAAACTGTTGAGAAACGTTCACCTTATAAACGTTTGTAAAGTCCTCACAACGATTTCGCATCTGCTCATTTTGCTTGTTATCATTGTTCTTGTTGCGAGTTCCCCCATCTCTGTACTATCTCTCCCATATGTGATCACTTTTCTGATTTTAATATTGATTTTAAATCCATGTTTTTCGTATTTAATCGGTTTTGTATCATCCTGACGTGCTTGTCGACCTTTGGCAGTTCAGACCTTCCTGGACGGGAAATATTAGAACTGACATAAAAGTTGTTTTCAATCGAATTTGTCATCAGTTAGACTATGACAGAAAATGGATCATCACACTTGTAAATGGTGAAGTAAAGTATGGCATGCTCATGTTACGATAAACAAGTTTATAAGACACAGGAAGATTTCGCTGAAAAATATTAAAATACACAGGGATCATGGAAGACGTATTTAGAGTATGTTTTCCCGTACATGTTTTAATTGGTTAGAGTTAACGAATACTTGTTCCGCGAAATCTACCATGTTTTATCGCGTGACTGAATTGAGCGTGTCAATCGTTTGACGTGACAGTGGCCACGGTGAGACGTTATATATCATTAAAACACGCACAAATTGTGGGCTGATGTGGAGGAAGAAAACGATTGGTACACATACAATTCAGGACATTATTTTTTAAAATGAGCGATTGCAGGTGTAACAATCACCTAGTTTACGATCATGGTTGGTGTCTGGGTGTAATCGTTATTGCGTTCGACATACCTTGTAATAGCCTACTCACATAATTTACTCAACATATTGCTGGAACGCATGCGTACACGGTTCTGGCAAAGTTCCAAATACTGACGGATCAACGCGCACGAAACGTCCATATTTTCCATCTCTTCACTGTGCTTTTCAATCTTTCTGCCCCGCCAAATCATGTTAACCTTCGCTTAGCATAACTATTGAGGTCACGAGAAAACACATGGTGTAAAATGTGGAAACAATATTTTAGGTATTCAGAACATGAAATTTAAACCACAACTATGCGAATCGACTGTCCCAACATTTCAGGCTGTTTCAAGAATGTAAATAAAGTGCAGTAATATTATCAAATCAAATCCTATCAACATATCTTTGTTACTTGATACATAATTATGGTGAGAAAGATCGTAAGACATCTCTAAGCTATGTAAATCCTGTCAATCTGAGTTCGAGGTAAACTGATAATTCATATGAAGTATGTATTCGAAAAATGTACATAGCTGAAGCCAGAATGTGCCTCGGGACAGATATTAAAGGTATACTATCACCTGTTCCAATTTTGCCCCAATTACCATGGAAAGAGAAAATCTAACCAATCACAGATTTTAAGCTGGTGGCCGCTTTTTAAAAACAGCGCCCTCGCATGGGTACTTTGAATTCCAAGGAACGCCCCTTTGATTATATATGCGCATACATAGATTACAGGTGACTGTATACCTTTAAGACTCTGAAACTTTTACAATAATATTGAGTATTACTGTTTTGGTACATCAGTCGTTGTGGGCTCATTTTGAAGCTCATGGCGTAAATGAAGTATTCACAAGCTCATTTTATTGCAAATTCGAAACTTTAATCTTCACCCACAGAATTAACACAGGGTTGGCGGCCATTTTGAATTTCACGTGTCAAGAAATATTGGGTAAAATTGTTTCTCTTCTGCACAACTTTGCACAGTGACCCCTGATCTTTATTCTTGAAAAGGGACATGGTTTAAAAGTTTTCTTGGGAAAAATATTAATTTCAAGGCGCGTAGTACCTTAAGTTGATTATTTGTGTCAGGTAATATTGACTAAATGCAACGCGTGGACTAGATATGTTTCAAGGTACAATCTGTTACTACGTCCTAATGGCCTCGTTTACTTTCTGTCAATAACCAGTGAATAAGGCTAACTCCATTCTTTTCGTTCATGTTGCTTAATTCCTTCTAGATGGCGATCGAAATCATCGGAGCTGTACGACATGATCGTCTCGGTTCACAAAGGTCAGCTGTCTTAGATCACACGACCAGAAATGACTCCCTCTCGGTAAAATGTTTCTTCACGGTTGGACGATTTGTGCTGACGAGAGAGAGTGACCAAATCCATAACTGGTTATGACAATCGAACGCAACTTGAAAAACGAATTTCATTCTTGGAGAGAAACGACCGATTTCGGTGCGAATCAAGTGCCTTGTGCTTAAAGGGATGTTGAAAGTTGTGTCAGAGGAGCACTCCAGACTAAAGCATCATGGCGTGATTGCGAAAACATCACGAATTATGAAGCAATATGTCTGCTGGTTGTAGCTCCCTATACACATGGCGGAGGGGAATATGTGCACTGCGTCAAGGTTTGTTTACGTGAAGTGTGATATCGTTGTGATGTTTTGTGCATATTGCGAATACAGCCACTATTCCTTACGTTTGTCGATGTATCGCAGTTTCTGTAACGATTATTGAGTTTACGGTACCATGGACAGTTACAGCAAGCTCATAGCAAACGAAACTTGTTGCGTTTGACCTAAACTAAGGTTAGAATGGTTCACACTCAACTATAAACTGGTTTTCTCGTGTTTAACGGAATGAGACACGCCAACAAGCATTTTGACATTTCAACATAGGTTGCAATAGTTTTAATTTCAACATTTGATTATAAACCCGGTTAAAGAATCGACTAAAAACGTATTTTCGCCGATTAAAGATAGAAGTAAAATTATCTAGTAATTTTTGAAAGCTATAGTGATAGCATAATCTGTTCTTTGCCAGGGCTATAGAATTGCAGTTTGCCAGGGCTACTAGAATTGCAGTTCAATGGACTGTGGAACTCAACGAATGCAAGGATGTAAATCCTAGGACGCCTCTGGTCGGAAGTTATTAAAGTGTTTGCTCATTGATGGTCTTCAGTTTGTTTTTCCGAATGCTGCATTTTATTGTTTGCCCGCAGTAAGATACATTTTATTTCTGACCCAAGAATTACATGTGCAATAAAATCAGACTTTTTATGAATGGTTATCATTATTTCTGTGATAGTAGCGATGACGACTACACAGTTTCGAATGGTCAGTCGTCGAAAGGAAAAAGTATCCACCCTTTGATTTTTTTCGGTCGTTTTTGTTACTAAAAAGTGTTGTTGTTCTTGTCCTTCTTTCACCGAAAATTACGGAAACGATCTAAAAAATATATATAAAAATAATTTCGATAACACGGTCACTTGTTTCTGGGATACAATGCCTGGGATATTTACCCTCCTGACTTAGCCAAAGCTCATGTGCGTCACGTTGCATGCAGCGGAGGACACTTGCAATCGGCAAATGTAAAAGTAGAGATTCCGAGGAGCGATTCAATATATTAATTCTAACTGGCCTTTAGGTTTAACGACCGCACGAAACCCAACGCAGGGTACAGCCTACACTACCCTCACAACCTAAACACGCAGTGCATTCGTGCCGATACACTGTCTTGGGCGTGAAAAAATACTTTCAAAGCTGCTGTCCCAAATCACTGATTCTTGCATTAAGCCTATGAAAATAGCACCTTTTTTGTGCAAATATCTTGTGAATGAAGTTTTTTTCTGTTTTCTGTTACATCTACCAACAAATATAAACAAAGAATCTAAGATTGTATGCGGCTTGTATGAGCCGGAGCATACGCAGACATTTGAATTAGTGACGTCAGCGTATCCGTAACATTATGTAGTGCGACCGAAGGTTGCTACATCATCAGATATTGGATGATTGCCAAAATGTCGACAATTCTCGTTGACGTGGGTGTCTTACTAGCATCAGAGGCTATCAAACATCAGTAAATTTTGTCGTAATATCTTTATCGTTAGCTTGACAATGTTAGGACATTTACTTACAAACAAACCATTATTGCTCTTCGCTTCAATTTTATTTCCCTCTTTTAGCATATCAACTACTCAAGTAAAAAAAGGCTAAGACCAAATCAGGCAATCATCAAATTGGGATTAATGACTCGATTAAGTGCATCTCATACAGGAAAAATAAATTAAATTTCGCGCAAATCGGACGTTATAGCATTACTGTATTTGCGCTCCTCGTGGGAGTAGAAACGTGCCATGCCATGAAATCATGCTAAAATATACCCTTGAGTGGTATCTGCTAATTGATCCAACAGACGTTTACATTTTAGGCGATTTATTTTGAATTTTTCATGTCACTACGCGGATGAATGTTGTAAGAACGTTGCACTCCTGATGTTTATACAGGAACCGGTATTGTCTCTAACATCGGTTAAGCATGCTACCTCTGTCGGCCTTGGAGGAGTAGCGAGCGCGTCCCAAATATCCACCCATAATCCTCTTTGAATGCCAAAGGGGTGCGTGAAATGACGACTGCTAACACGTCATCATAATCTATCTCAACACCATAAAGTTTACCCTAGCGTGTACGATAAATAGCCCTCGGTGTGAGCAAGAAGTAATTACTAGTTATTGGTCCGTATTTCTGCTCAAATAAAATTTGGTTCCGTTCAGTCAGTGGATTGTGTTGTCCTTTTACTGCGTCCACCAAGTTCAAATTCTATACAGCGGTTACTTTCAGAAAGAAGTGTAAAAACAAATAAATAGCAAAGTAATCGTAAAAAGTCAAAATCATTTAAATGGACACTTTCACTGCAGGGAATGTAATCAGATTCTCTACAAGATTTACAACCGTCAAGGGAAAATCGTGTTTACGATTTATCATAATTTACTTTTGCTTTCAAAAAATGTCAGCATGGGTTGTACATAACTTAGTTTTTTGGGTTTTTTGTTTTTAACCGACACGGTAAATCATTTTGATGCTTTATTCAGTAACCTGAAACGTTGTGGTTAAAGGGACATCTTAGTGGAGTCTAATAAAACCATGTACAGTCCTGAACGGCGTCCGTGCTAATTTTAATAAAACGCAAGTTTTTTTATGAGAAATGTGAATATGCATGAATTATAATGTATCATGAACTTGATCGAAGTACAACGACGTCTTTTAAGGGGGAATTGTTTTATTAGATTGATGTGTGAACAAACTGATTAACCAGAAACAACTTTCAAAAGAGAACAAAGGACTAAAATCATGAACAGTCAGTGTTAGCCAGTACTAAGGGAGTGTTCAGTCATTATAGCCAGGGTGGGCCAGCAAAGTCTTCTTGCGCCTCCGTTAAATAATAGACCCCGTAACCACTTTCAAAAAATTGATGGCCCACCTAAGAAGATTGTAAAAAATTGATGACCTACATGCTATTGCTAGATGAAATTTTGATATTTCAATATTTATGTTCTTTGTGATAAAGTTACATGTGCAGTAACTGTAACTCTTGAAAATGTTTCTGTATTTTTGTTCAGTGTATCAGCTAATAGACCCTTAAGAAACGTGGGTCTATAATCAGCTACAGTTTTTTGGTCTACTTCCTATAAGATTTTGAAATAGCCGGTATTTTGTTTGTCAATTCAACATTTGAGAGTGAATTTACACCTATACGTTTTGTCTAACTTCAGCCACAGCATGCCAAGAATGTGCACGTGTCGTTTACACTCCGCCGGTAAAAGTTGTAGTGAGACAAGCCTGTATATACTTCCCAAGGCAAGGATTTAATAAGACAGAAAATACATGTACTTGTATTCATGCCATAGTGTTCTGACTTAGAGAATAAAAACACACGGGGAAAAACCTTTATTTCCCGGAATATTTGTTATACATGGAAATAAGGTTTAATTACAGGGTAGATGTATTTTTGAAAATCAAGAGAACCTCTCTGTGCCGTGTGAAAAATGTATGATCCCACTTTGCAGTTTTAAAATTTCAGACGTCACCCCTGGATTTTGCCGGCCCACTCCGGTCGTAGTAGCTGAACGCTCCCTAATGCCAGAACCAGACATTGAAGAGTCTGCTATGAGGAGTCTATTTCATTTCATGCATCTTATAAGGTCGGAGGACGAGTAATTGAAGGTAAAATGTAAAACTCAAAACAAATTTACAAAAATTGTAAAATATCAACGGATATCTGTTCTCAATCATGTACAATGCCTATATCCGTTTGTACTCGTGCACTAACATTTTGGCAGGCTTAACTGTTATGGCCATCCTACGTCTTGCTGTTTTGTTGTAATGCTATGTATCGGCTTGTGTATGTTCACATGTCCGCCAAAATACCTGTCAAGGACTCTGTTTATGTTCTTTTCATGTCATAGTCATCTGTCTCTACTTCTCTTTCTTTTCTTTCCAAATCTTGAGCCCTTGTCTCTGCTCAACTCTCTCTCTCTCTCTCTCTCTCTCTCTCTCTCTCTCTCTCTCTGCCACATAGTAATTTCTCTTCAGAAGATTTGGTAGCGATGAAGTCAGCATTTGCATACAGGAAATCATCAGGGAAATTTAGCTCACCCGTATTGCAGAGTTTCAATCAAGGTATGACAGTTGATCCAAGTTGATCTTAGAGACATAGATCAGTCAAGTAGCTGCCGCACTGTCAATATAGGATTGTCGGTATCAAACGTGATTACCGAAAAACCACTGTATATGTGAAGATTTTGTTATGCATTGATGCAAACGGAGCAATTCGAGAAGCCGGCATTAAGGCCATTGTTAAATTAATTACGTTTTCAAGCTGCTAAACGGCCATGAGGATATCATGATATAAAGTATTGGTAGAAATTTGCGTTTTGTATACGTGATCTTTATCGGTCATGACAAGGACGTAGATTGCGTATAATATTTTAAACGCTCACTGATCTTGTCATTCATGGTCAGTTCGTAATGGTGGAGGGTTGTAAAGTGAAGGATAGAGGGCGCTATATGGCTACCTGAAAGCCAGTCTCCTTCCCATTGCAGGCGATTTCACTTTGATGTACATGTACCATGATTGTATAACATTTACTTGATATCACTACAACAGTTTCGTGTATTTTGTGTATCATTGATTTCCATCATAAAGACGTGCAATTTTATCGCCTCATTCTATGTGCTCTTGTCTGCTGGGAACATATTGTCATGTCAGAAATGGGTATCTGGCACAACACTTTAAAAGAGCGATGAAAGCAATTGTCCCTCCCTGACAAGTCGATCTGGGAATACTGTACATGTGTTACACTTATCTCTCGTTCATATGCATTTATCACGACGATTTATTCATCGGTTATGTATCTGACACTCAGTCTGCTGGGCACATCTGTTTTCACCTTGTCCGATAGAAGGTCTGCCATTTCCTCTGTCTTGCTACGATGTTTGTTGCCGTCTGTTAAAAGACGTGTTACCCGATCTTCCCCTATTCATCACTGTTCAGTGGATGTTAAAATTCCTGACTCCTCAATGCACTGCTCCTCGAGAGAAGAGAATAATAGGAGGAATAGGCATTCTCGGATCGAAAGTGAACAGTTATGGTGGATGTACTACACAGCTGGGGAGAAAATTGTATGGATGTCTACAATTCAACAAGATCAGACTGTGGAAGGGTTGGCAAGATTAAACAGGCTGAACCAACACTGGAGAGTTTTAAAGACCGACATAATTTTGGGGGCTCCAGTTGCATAACAGCCATGAAAGGGACCCATAAGGAAATGCCATTTTTTCACAATAAAGACGGGCCTAATGTTCTTCAGCTACGACGTAGATGTTTTTGAAATGAAACTATTACGGGAAACTTCAAACTATCGTTCAAAGATGTGATGTTTATCTCTGAGGCATATACGTGATATGGCAAAAAAATGACATTTCAACATTTCTTGTTGAGTGAATTGACGAATAATGACTCCTTGGCAAGACTTTCGACTTATCATATAACGCAGATGATCTGTACACCTTGATTCTCGATTTACCCCGATCGATGCGTGTTAAAAGGTCACGATTTGATATCCAGTTGCTGAAGTTTTCTGAACTCGGCGAATTTCGACGATATATGTACGAACAGTTAAAGGATAAAAAACAAATCTCTGATCATTATTGGTACCACTACGCCTCACGATATCACGAAAGTCGAAAGGGCTTGAATTAAAGAAGACGTAAAAAATGCAATTTTCCTTTAGTGATATTTAAAATGTAACGTAATGTCAGCGCAAGGACGTGATTCTATTTTCCTCTGTATTTTTCCTGGTGAGTCTCTTTTAATGTCGCTTCATAGTCGACGATAAATTGCTTTCGTTATTTCACACACGATGTACTAACGATTAAAGCTTCTTTTTATTGACGATGCAGCTCAGCATCCAACTTTGGAGTTCCATGTGTCGCAGACAGGCTGTCGTCAGATATAGCTATACCGTGAGGGGTCGCAATCATTGGCTGAGTGCAGGACCTCACTAGTCTAATTCAATTGGAGGGGATTCAATTCTCGCTGAGTGTTTGGATTGCTTGTGGTACAAAAAAGAAAACATATTGCCAAAGATGTTTTTTAAACTAGCTCATGGAGACGGGCTGATGGAATCGTCTAGAGTGGCAGGTGGCGTGTAACAACCTGTCATTTGGTTTCAAAAATATACCCTCCTTCGGGGGGGGGCGATGTCAAACATTCTATGTCAGGCAGAAAACGTCATTCCTCACATTCTCCACTAACTTAATCTCCCTCAGAAATTTAATTGACTAATATTGAATCAGGCGCTTACTCTATCAAATGAAGCGATCAATTGTCCCTTCTTGGGTTTAATTTCAATGTTAAAACGTATCACGCCTTAAATTATGCCAAGAACACATTGAATTCTTCCTAAAATCAACTTAAACAAGCCAGCTATAAATTGAAGGTTTTTTTCTTACGAGTGATTATTTTATGATTTTTTACCCAAAGCTTACGCTTTTGGAAATCATTTGAAGGTTATTTGAGTGATGCTTAAGAATGACTTTGCTCTATTTTCGGTCAAAACAATTACTGAATCCGCCAATAAACAATGTGCTACACTTTCCTGTTCCAAGGAAGCTGTAGTTGGGATGGAAAGGGTTGCAGCCTAAACTAACCAGGGCCCGTCATACTGCATTGAAATATCAACATGTCTAAAGGAAGCGTATGAACATGTCATCCTCGTTGCAAGAAAGGATGAAGTTTTCATTCTTCATAGAACTTTTGAAATCATCCCTTTGCATTCATTGTACGTGATCAACACTCGTTGCTTATAGCATCACCAGTTTTCGATTTTGGATAACCCCCCATGTCCGTAGAGGGCGTTAGGCTACGTCAAATAACTTCAAACCACATAAGGCGAGTCACGCTGTCTGTGATTTGCAAAGACTAAGATAGTGAGGGATGAACTTTCTGTCGTCCAAAGCTTGACTATTTATCCATTATTCCTTGGCGACTCTATAAGAGCATATTGGTGAACACCGAGGAGACACTGCAGCTTATAATGTTCCTGGTTTTTGTGACACTCAAAAAGTCTTTATTTATTTGTACGTGATTAAATCATAGACAGAGACACAGACTATCTATGATTAAACCTGAATACAGACTTTATATAAATTGAGCACAGATTTATACATCTGTTTCAATTTTGCAGCCAGTTTTAATATTATCCCTGCATCATTAAAACATACTACTACCAACATAGGTTGATAGGTTGGTACTACGTGCATGTGCAGGCTGGAGGTCGGTTTGGTTAGCAGGTAAGCTTATAATGTAGTTAGATATAGAGATAGATAAATAGGTAGGTAGACATTTAGCTAGCTCGCTATGTAGCTATGTAGCTAGGTAGCTAGGAAGGTAGGTAGGTAGCTAGGTAGGTAGCTAGGTAGGTAGCTAGGTAGGTAGGTAGGTAGGTAGGTAGGTA
>LD344315.1:55493-76107 GCA_001465055.1 Ptychodera flava | reverse complement strand
GGTGGGTAGTTACGCAGGCGGGCGTTTTGGCAGACAGGCAGGTTGGCAGGCAGGGTAGGTACGTGAAGAGATAGACATTTAAGCAGTTAGGTTTCCAGGTAGGCAGGTTGATAAAAGTTAGTAGCAGATAAGCAAGGACAGACCACTTTTAGAAGTACCTTCACGTCAAGATTTGTCGCTTGTTGACTCGTCTGTTGCTTACCGGGCTTTGAACCAATTTCCTGAAGGTTAAGGTTTTTGCTGTTTGTAATGTGATCATTTTGTTGGATAAGACTTTATAAATAAAAAGAGGGGAAATTGTTGAGCATGGGCAGCAATTTATCTATCACTATTAGCCTAACGATAAGGTCAAAAAGTACAATCACTTCGTGACCTAAATGTTGAATATAGCAGTGGTACATTTAACACTTGGCTAATGTGTCCCATCTGGCAGTGAGTGAATTCGTTGCAGCTGACACCTGGTTCCGTGAGCTGTAATATTTCAATAGTTCAAAGTAAAACGTGGGGAATGGATGAGTTGACAAGTCTGCTTTCGAGATTTTCTCGAGATTAAAGTCAGTGCTATAAATCAGCAAATATGACTAATAGTTATGACTGATTACCAGTCTGGTTGATTATTAAATCTGGTAAATGAGATGGAGATCGGGTGTCTATAAATATAGTTTAAGCGGAAATAAATATTACAACCATTTGACACAGAGGATATAAACTTTGCAAAGTTTTGATTGTAAAGGCGTTTGATTAAGCATTTATTTAGCTTCCCATGTTAGACAACAACACCTAAGACATGTCAAGAAGATAAGTTAATTTTGATTTTGGTCCAAAAACGCCATCATCAAGGGTATTTCAGGGGTAATATTTCATACGGTTATTACGAAAGCTGACCACACGAACAATGAATCGAACGAAGAATTATGTCGTCTATATCTATGTGAATGGAGCGGTGTGATGATAACGTTAATATGAAATGAATTTGAGAATTTAATTTATCGTTGCACGACGGGATATTCGTTGCTTCAGCCTCGGAGTCGAATAAGCCGACATTGAAAGAATGTCAAGGTCTACGTTCTGTACACTATCCCCTGCCCCCGCCCCCACAAAGACACACTCAGATCTTTTGTATCATCAATCAGAGTTCTACACCAATGAAAAGAAAACTCCTATCCACGGGCAGGTGGAAGCTAGCTGTTTATTATCCCACGAAATGTACGTTCGATCTGCCAAACAGAGCGTCAATCCCTTGGATTGACTGTTGGGTTCTTTGTTTGTTCTGCCCGTGCCATCTGTTTGAGAGTGTAACCGGTAGTTACTATACAGCAAACTGTCTATTTTTAAATGCTGTCTGTGTCAGATTTTGAATACATCAATGACGTTACATTGAATTAAGCTGTGTGACCCTGACGATCGATGAAGCAGGTGCGAGCCGGTCAACTCAACTATAAATGTTGAGAACGAGCGAGCCGATGACTCCTAAAACACCATGGCAGTGGTACACAGAACTATTTTCACCCTCTGCAAGCTGTTTCTCTGTTTCTTTCGTTTATTTGTTTTTTTATTTTTTCTGTTTGTTTGTTTTTCTTTTTTTCTGAAACTAATTACCTTAAATAATCTGCAACTTTATGCAAATTTGTGATCACAATTACATCTTATAATACAGATACTTTCTTGGTGGACATACTTCTTGTATTGGGATGACCACGGGAAGGGCGTTGACACGTAATATGAACAGGTATATGTTAACGTACCAGAATTTCAATGTCTGTCTTCGAGAATTACACTAGTTAAAGCCAATTTCAGCCTAAATTTGCCTTTGTTCAGTCATCATTCAGTAAAGCGTTGCACTTATTTTGCACTGAATATATTATTTTGTGCTTTAGAAATACCTTTGGAGACCCTCTTGTGTGTTTTACACATGAGCGGTTTCCATAGTGATCTGCATTGTTTGTGTCATTTGAAAAGAAAAAATGGCAAAATCATAATTCATCTGTATCATAAGTTGTAGATTGAAGTTTAAAAAAGAAAGCTATTGAAACGTTTGCTGTTGTGGCTCCATTTTGCATATGAAGCACGGATTAGACAAGTTGAAGGTGACGGGAAACGTGCTCACGCACCTGTTAGGACTTCCGCCTCTGTCAAATTTACTGCTTGTGAGTTCAGATAATCACTGTGGTGTTTTTAAAAGCATGAACAAACGATCACCGGCGTTGTGATCAAAGAGCATTAACACCAACTTGAGGGATTATAAGAAATGGTGCGGCTCCAATAAGGGGTTTTGTCAAGCATCATTTCAATGTGTCGATGGATGGTGGCCATTATCAATGACTGAGTCTGAAGTGTTTGGATTGCGAGGTAAAGCAAGCCATGAAATAATCAAATTTTGTTATTATGCGACTTACAAATGCAATTACCAAGGTAACGGTGTAATTGTTTGAAGAGGGACAAAAATCTGTGATGCTTCTTTTTTGTCCCTCGGAATTGATGTTTCAGAGTCGAAGATATTCAGGAATACAGTACACTTCAACTTTATAAAGCGATCCTGCATGTGTTAAGTCCAGTATATGTTAAGGTAGTATGCACCTCGAAAGTAAAAGACTAAAACTTTTGCTCTAACTTTCCTCAATTAATCTTTCAATCATTTTCTTTCAAAATCAAGAATAAAAATAGGGGGTCACCGCGCAAATTTTGGTACTAGAGAAACAAATTACCCAAGATTTACCGATATAAGAAATTCAAAATGGCCGCCATCCCTGTGTTAACTCTATGGAGAAAAATAAAAACTTTCGAATTTCGAAAAACTAAGCCGGTGAAAAGTTTTCTTTCACCAAGAGCTTTAAAATGAACCCCCACATGTGATACACCAGAAAAGAATTGTAAAAGTTTGAGAGTCCGAATGTCTGTCCTCGAGGTGCGTTCTCCCTTAAAACGGTGGCCATGTCACGTGTGTACCTAAAGTCTCCTTCGAACCATGCTAAGGTCAAACTGCCGTCCACACAGCAACAGATCATTCTAAGTTCAAGATGAACTCTCGAATGCATGCATCGCTATTAAAGGGACAAAGTCGCCATTTTTCCATGAATTTTGTTTGATGCAAGATACTTCTTTTATTGCTTGACATGTTGAAAAATCCTTAATGAATGGGTGACCATGCATATATTTGACCCCAGTTTTAGACAAATTAAATGAAACCATCACGAAAATGAATTAATGGTCATGACCATTAATTCATTTTCGCGATGTTTTCATGTATCGTGTCTAAAACCGGGGTCGAATATATGCATGGTCACCCATTCATTAAGTATCTTTCAACATATCAAACAATATAAGAAGTATCTTGCATCAAACAAAATTCACTCCGTTCCTTTAAACAGTTAGAGAGAGCACACTCTCATAACCGTAGGACTATCAGGACAACTAGTCAATAATAATGAGCCATCATGGTACTAGGGTTTTGTTAGGTATGTATAAAATACAGTCATCACAAGCTAAACATTCATTTGGAACCATTTTAAACTGTAAAGTCTCCTTGACTTGTCATATAAATATAAAAGATGTTTTTTGTTGACGACATGCTCTGGTTCTAAATATCGGATTCGCGGACAAAACTGTATGTAAAATGCAAAGCCTGGCACTGAGTGATACTTATAGCGTGAAAGAGTAGAGTAAAAGTTGCCGATGTGACAAGATCATCAAAAGAGCCCTGCTTCTCGCTTCGTGATATTTCTTCATTTCCTGTCGGAACCCGAAATGCTGCATCAAGAGAGGGAAGCTCCTACTTAGCGTGAAGGTTTAAGTGTTTCGACTTACGCATGCGTTGCTGATCAAACAAGGGTCGGTTTGCAGTGACTTGATAGGCACTAACAAGTCTGTGCAGCGTTTCAAGATCTCTCAATCACCAACTCGACATAGTGAGAGTGTGCTAATCAGCAAAGTTAGATTTCAGGCACATTTTCAATTGAATCTCGGTTTGCACGGCTGTGTGCAGGCTGTTGATGAAGGCAGCGGGATTTGTCTCCCGTTTGCGTAGGATGTTTAAATGTCTCATGGTGACATGGCAGTCAGTACCTTTCGATATTGCCGGCCTTGTTCAAACTCACGCGTGTTCTATTCCAAAGTTCCTTTGAAGGGGAACCTACGAAGTCAAATATCACGAACTGCGCTATATCAATGCCCTGTATAATGTGAATTCTGCATGAAATGTCAAAAAGTGTCCACGATTCAAAACTTGAAGAAAACTTAGTCATGATCTGACCTTCTATCTTTCTGGGCGTGATGAAGTTTGGTCCGGTGATGTTTGCTCGGTACAAAGTTTGAAATGTAAAACCTCTGAAGAAAATTTTTTTGTTGTTTTTCAACTCCGTTCAGATTCTATCAATCCACGGTACAACAGTTTCAAATGTCAGCCAAAAATGCTCGATACGCTGAATTACTCCGGCAATGATTGCTACGGAGATACATGAAACTTCTTCTTCACATAAGGACATTCGATAGGCACTGCCTAAAGGAATGCTTTGAATATAAAAATGTCACCAGCCAGCGTCATTCTTTGAAAGATGAATGAATGAATGAAAGATGAGAAATGTACACGCTCTTTACAGATAAGCCTTTTGCATATTCTCACCCCTATACAGCTACGGAAAGGCTCGCCAAAATTATAGGGTAAACATAGATTATATCATTCTAATATATTGATGGTGCAAATACTGCCATCTGATCGGTCGAGACATAAAATTAACCTTGTTGTATTCGCAATATAGTACGGTTGGAACAGGCACGAGCTCTCAGCTAGAAAAAAGTTCCCTTTTTGACGTTTCATGTCAGAATTTCAATTCAATATTATGATATAATAGCTATGAACCATCTTCACGGGTACACCACGATATTTTGACCAGTTTGCTCCATATATGCACTCGCTATCTATTGTGCACATATGTAGAGTGAACTGGTCAAAATCTCGTGGTATACCGTCGCTGCATTTATTACTTAAAGGGACATTAGCTGTAACTTTTGACTAATTTTTCACTGCTCTGTTTCAATGAATCAAGTACAGAATTTTACTATCATCCGATCATCATGACCAATGCCTGGTGTCCTGCTTGCCAACACAGCCTGTGTATGTGAAATGACCATTGTTATTGTTGATAAATGTATTCTAGTCCGGACCTGAATACAAAAGTTAAACAATAACAATGCAGATTATACTCATATAGGGTATATTTATGAGCTAAATATTAGGAATTTCAACATGGTTCAGAGATTCAAACCAGAAACTGCAGATGATACACAGAACAAACAAATTAAAAAAATGACCAAAGTTACAGCTAATGGATCTTTAAATAACTAGAATAACAGGAGGACATGACGAGAAAGTAAAACAGTTAGACTAATTGCCTGAAATTTAAAGCTTTGATCTTCAGTTTAAAAAGTCGGATTCTATTAAACTTAATGATTATGTATTTGATGCCAACGCAATCGATCTTGTGTAAGAGTAATTTTATTGTGGATTCGCGGACACGAAGTACCAGTGTATATAATTCAATACAATAATAATGCTTATTAAATTAGAAGCGCTTCAGACGTTGGTATTATTTAATATTGCTGTTCACAGAGCCCGTCTGAAAATTGACCCACCAAATTACTTATTTGGCAAAAATATCAGAGTGTCTCATGACCTTTGCATCGCTGGCATTAGTTTCTTCTTGCGTTTTTTTTTTCAGATTAACCATCACCTTTGCCCTCTCTGGTTTGCAATCAATATTGCTTATTTGTTAGAATTGTACATATATCGTGAAACATTTGTACTACTGTATATAGCTGTCTGCAACGTTGCTCATCGGCGTCTCTGTAACGAGCCATCGAGGGACTGCAGATTGAGACCCCCGAGACTGCAGTCAGACCTTGTTAAGTAAAAACGGGTAAGAAAAGATCTGTGAAAAGGAACCACACCGTCTCATGTTTCTGTACTCTCACATTATTATTTTTTCCACCACTATTTGTGATTCAGCTCCGTTTCGACGACGAAGGGAATCGAACGCTTTTGTGGTTTGTAGCTGTCTGTCCATCATAAGTCTGTGCCATATCGCTCTTTAAGGAATCGCTGATAAGATTGAAATTTTTAAAAATGATAAAACTTCATATACGCATGCGACTCTACAGTAATTTGCCTAGTCCCAAACACAGTATCCTCCAATGGGAACTGTGGAACAAACAACTTGAGTGGCATGGTATTGGTCGTTCAATTACATTTGCCCCTTAGCTCTGATGCGATATGTAATTCCAAGCAACTCGCATGTTAAATATATCCTTGTGTCACGGCTACTACTGAAAGAGGACGGACAGTCGATGAGAATATTTCTGGTTGCGGGCGTCAACCAATGGCCTAAGCAAAGACCATGCCGGTCTGGCGCTCCGAACGGCAAAGGGCCCGGACAACCAAAACGGGTCGTCTTCATAATTCTTTGTCCTTCATCTCCGGGTCCTTTCGAAGGCTCAAACGAGGCTGGCTATTCAACACGGCAGGGGATAGTTACCCATGCACCCCTATACTTTCACCAGCGGCAAATATTAGCATATAATATATAGCACAGGTGCTGATGTTATCGATCGCTCATAAACGACGTATCAGCGTAATCATCGCGGCACAAATCAGGCAACATGATGACGAGTAGGATGAGTTTTGTAGAAGGTTCAGGAATTCCAATCGACCCATCGACTGTTTGAATAATTTGAAGTGTACTTTTGAGAGTTCGGTACAGCTTTTCCACCATAACACGACGATATAGTTACTTATTGCTAGTCATTACACCAACTTCATAAAAAATATATCTCTTGTGATCTGGCGCTACATGGGTCTTTGATGTATCTTATTTTTTATCATCGGGATTTTCGAATGTCACAGCTGAGAACGAAAATCCAATCTGTATAATCTAAATGATATCATTCTTCCCCTGACTAACATATTGTCTCTACACGTTTCCCAAACTAATTCATTTCTAATTAAAAAGACTCTCTCTCTAGCTCTCTAGCTCTCTCTCTCTCTCTCTCTCTCTCTCTCTCTCTCTCTCTCTCTCTCTCTCTCTCTCAATGCAAAGCAATGGAAAGTTTTTTTCATTAGCGACCATTTGGCCATCTGATCATTACGTCGACTGAAGTTCCTATTGTATCTTTGATTCCAAAGACATTGTTCTTCTTTTGTATTCGTCGCTGCGATCACTGAGCGGTTTATATCCCTTAAAACACGGCCTTGTTATTGTCAATGTACGGCGGACACCTCAACACTCAAAAAAACCGTGATTACAGTACTGCGAAGCATTGGGAAAAAATCAGCGTCTTTTTCATTAGCGACCCAATTATCTAAGTTTACTAGAACCATTTCCTCTAATGAGTTTCTACAATCACTAGTGAACAACATCCCGCTATCCCAAAGGCATGGGGTACCCACTAAGGACAGCATGCTTATGACATTACCTATTAGCTTACCAGCTTTTACGATTAAAGGTATCATCACTCCTCTTTGAATCTAGAGGACGCTTCTGCAAAAAAGCCCTAGCGGCCAGCTAGGCAACAAGAATCTCAGAAGATTACCGTCGTGCTGGCTGATATGATTTGAATAATTAATGATTTAGACATAAAACGACATTTTCAAATAATTTCTGCCCCAGAAGTTGTGAATAAGTTATACCAAATTCTGTAATTACATAGTTCAAAGTATTCTTCCAATAACTTAAGAGGCTTTAATGGCGAATTTTAGATTTTTAATCTGTATAATATCCAGCAAGACACTGACGAAAGCTGATAATTCTGCTGTCTCAAGAGTGCTCGCCTTGCCTGGGATTGGATGTACATCGAACCAATGTAAGTGATTAAAAACGCGACAGTCGACATGACGTTAGCATACATTTAGCTTTAACTTGTTTACCACAAGTACTGCAACTTCTGACATTAGACAGAGATGCGCAGGTCCCTGAAACAGTGAACGAGCTTCAGATATTAACGCGATGAAAGGTCTTTTCTGTAAACCACAGCGCGAACACAACATCCCTGCACTAAATGTCAGAGAAGCACTAGCCACAGAATGAAAAGCCTAGAATTTGGCAAGAATGCAGTTTTAGATTGGCGACGAAATTCATCGAATGGTTTCTCATAAGCAACGTCAAACTCAATCACTATCTTGGACATAAATCTGTAACTTAAACAGGCCATATTTGTAACCTTTGATAATATTTGCATTGCTTTTAGCTCACGTGTTAACACATGTGAGCTAATGTCGTAGCGATGTCTGTCTGTCTGTCCGTGTGTGTGTATGTGTGTGTGTATGAGTGCGTCTGCCTGTCTGTTTACACGATGACTCAAAAACGCCTGAACAAATTCAAGACAGATTCGGTAGACAGGTACCAAATGCTTATGGCAAGAAGAGATTACATTTTGGTTAGTGTGGCTTAATTGCATAATGAAGTTATGAAATCTTTTTTTTCATATAATGGTTTTCTATCGAGATAGTAATGACAGTGTCGACATACATAATGAAATATTGCAAAAAAATCATGAAACTTTTTCACTGATGACAATTTCAGAACATTGTCAATCATCTCCTCATTTGCATATTTAATGGACTTTTGTAATTAGTGATATAACTCCGAAATGTCTACACCAAATATTGATCTGATAAAAATCTTAACTCCGAGAGTACTGTGTGAAAGTTGATGGAAAGCTGCTACATATCTGACAGATATCTGATTGCTCTGTGAAGCGTACTACTTTGTAATGAACCTGTTGTAAACAACGTGAGCACATTCACTTCACATCTGGTTGTTTCATGGAGCCATTATATATTCCTAATCTCTTCCCCCCAGTATGCCGAAACACGAAAGGTTAGCCATGCAACCAAAACACACTGAGTACAAGATTATTATTGTTGACAAAACGAATTCGTCTCCGGACTAAAATTCGAAAGTCAAGAATAACATTTGGATATTGCCCGTGTACAGACTGTCCTGACAAGCTAGACATTATTTTGACATCTCATTCGGATAGAACAAGAAACTGTATATTGCAAACACGAAATAATTGAAAATGTGTCAGAAGTTGCAGCGAGAAGAACTTTAAACTCATGAAGCGTTTCATCGCATATAAGGTTATTCAATAAGCGCATAGATGCGATACGTTTTTTCATTTTGGGTATTAATCATGCATGGAAGCGTCATTCAATTTTAAATGACACCCATTTAATCCCTAGTATATCAAAGTTACCTATAAACTTTGTTAATAAATAAAATGGCACCCTGTGGCGACTCCGTGTTAGAGGGCTAAACTTTCTTTTTTTATGTTCACCGAATTACCAAATGTAATTACAGGGTTTTTTTTCAGTTTTGTTGCTCCCGTTTAGGTGATCACAGAATAACTCAAGTTGTCACTGATCAAATTGTGTTCACAGTGCCCGTTGTCATGCCAACGGTCATCGTCGAGAGACATTCTCACGATATTTTTACATGAAAATCATGGACGGTAGCGGCACTTTCTTCACGTCGACTTGGATGACCAGATACCTGGATATAAATTTAGTATTATTCAAAGAGACAGGGAGGTTATCTGTAGATTTTTTATGAGAATGATGTAAAAGATGATGTACAGGATGAATGCCATGTTATGTTCGACCTTGGAACAACTCTGTACACGTTTCGGGATACGTACATCAATCAAAAATACATCTAAATAAATACCTGTTTTCTGTGCCAGTTAGGCTGTTTGAAGCATTTTACAAATGAAAAGAGGTTTTGTACATTTTATACCATTGCCTGTATCTTACTCTCGCTGACTCGTTTGTATATTTTATCTTTTTTACCTGTACTGTATACGTTAATTGAAGGATGACTTATAAGCCCATTGGGCTAGGCAACTCATGGAGTTGCAAGTCATAATGACAAACAACATCAACAACAACAACAACAACTGCTACTACTACTACCACTGCTACTACTACTACTACTATAGGAAAGACGGTCGGGGGACACTCGAAGCAAACGCTGACTTGCGCCAATATCAATTTCAGTATCTATCCGAAACAAATAAAAGACGAAGCTACTTTTTTGCATCGTTAAGTGTCTACTTTCTTATCACGAGTGAAAGCTCACGTAGAGTACGATCGCGAAAAACGTGTTGCTATGGAGACGAGTAATAAATATAGACTGTAAGAATCAAAGTATATAAAGTGTTTGCATTGTCATAAAACATCAGTGAGGTTATCCGTGATTATAGGTACATTTATCTTTGATGTGCAATTTTGTCCATTTTTACTCCACTGTTAGGAGTACTAGTAGCATATTAATATCTGCAAGGTTGTAAAAGGGTAAAGGAATGTATATCATAAATACTTAAACACGAGTTTTGTGAGTAAAAATACGCAAGAGAGAGCAAACCTTTTCCGTGATTTACAAATCCATGAGGTGTCGAAGGTGCTGTGATCGTTGTCTGATTCACACATCCGTAAAACTGATAGGAATGTGATCGATGTTTTAGCTGAGCCCGGATGAAATAAGAGCGCACACTCTGCGGCTAATTACACGACCGTTGATCACGTGATCTGCTCGAACCCACGTTTTTTTCGGTCAATTTCCTTTCTGAAAGCGGGATGCTCAACTGGTATGATCACTCGATATCACGGCGTTGCTTTCTCTATGCGACGAACGTGACGATCGGAAGACCAAACCAATCAAAACTGCGCATGATACACCTCGCCACTGAAATCTCCCCTTAAGGCTTTTCATCATTTGAGGAGTTTCCTACAATCAAAACAATGCTGCACAGAATCATTTATAAAACACGCCGATATAGATAAGAACTTACAGCCGGATAGTTCTGAGTTAAATATCAGAGTTTTGCCATGTTATTGACCGAGATCTTACTTTAGAGAGATACTCTTCGAGTTACTGTCGGCTGTTGAGTATCTGATTCGCCAGCAAAGGAAGATAACGTGTGTGCGAATATGTATATGCTATTTCTAAACAAGTATAATAATACTGTAGGCCTACACATTGCATCACTTAAGGGCTTTGCAGTGTGTCCAGTTCTACACCCATCGTTATATATTCATGGTCGAGTCACAACAATGAATTGATTTCAGAAGTAGCTTAAATTAAAAGAATTATGGCTTTTTACTAAAATTCTAATAAAACACGATTGGAACTAATTTGGGATAATTGGATGGTGAAGTAGTACCGATTTAATCTACAAATGTAATCTCATCTGCTTTCTTTTTTACATTACACACTTGTTTTTATGAGTAATTTGTATTATTGCAACATTCAACTATCTGGCACCTAACGATTGTGAGATATTTAAAAAATATGAAAATCCAATTATCCCAAATTACTTCCAATCGTGTTATTAAAACTGAAAAGGAGTTAAATGATATTGTGGGTAATAGGTACGATTATTTAATGATTTATCAATTAAAAAAAGGTATATAATAGGTAATAATTTGTGTAAAAAAATCATGGAGTGAGCCATTCGGATTTTAGATGAGGAGACGTTCGTCAAAATTGGGGCAAGGATCGGAGAAGCCCCATTACCCATGAAACTCATGTTGCCAACAGGCTGATATAATGAAGTCGCACCGCTGTAGATTGAGATCTGCAAGTAGCATGCATTATTAGCGATTCGTCCTAATTGTATGATGAGTGGCCACTAATAACTTCGCATTAAAGGTAATAAAGAATGTTTAAATTGAATCCGCCTGTGAATGAGAGCTACTGTAAGTTGTGGAGGTGGTGTAATGTGTTTCTCTATTAGCCGACTAATGTTTAGCTTTTTTGTACTGTATGGGAGTTTATGAATTTTCGTTATTTCACAAGTATAGGAAGACCGAAACGAAAGGCGTCGCGTTATCAGTGAGATTGAATGCTATTTACTGTGAATAGAATAACACATTGAACTCCCCTCTCTCTCTCTCTCTCTCTCTCTCTCTCTCTCTCTCTCTCTCTCTCTCTCTCTCTCTCTCTCTCAAAACACATCTATAATCTGTGAAAATTCCCACCGAAGAACATGTATCGGTTCCAGGATTAAAACAACTTACCTTGGTTGAGAATCGTCAGTCCCGTATGCCCAATAGATTCTGATGGCTCGCTGTTTGTTCTGTACTCTGGGACTCATCCAAAAAATCGTCTGTACGACATCGATAAACTCGCCACGGTGAAATAACACGTTTAGGTGCGTCACATGAGTTGATGACGTCAACATAATGTGAGGAAAATCTGGCCGCTGGTCGCATTAGGAAAGCGCGAAAGCATTTTCACTCGAATAAATAATCAAATGGGTTTTTTTCATGTTCATCCTAGTGTGTATATAGGACAAAGGATCCCTCATACAACACAAAGTTATTCCATATTTCTTTATACATGGGAGTAGGAATTACGCCCAGACTGACACCGTACTAAGAGGAAATGCGATTTTACCACTGAAAATCTCAAATGTTGGCTTGATTTTATAGCCATGGATCGAAGGATAGTGGACGATACACGTAATCCATGAAAACCTTTTTCACAATGGCGGGTCAGCCGTTGCATCTAAAGTTTTATTTTATTGCGTCGAAAAAACAGTTGAATGTGATTCGTTGCTTGTTGGGTGCGATTTACTTTCATGTCTCACTCTACAGCCCGAATGATCTTCAAAGCTTGCGACAGATATTCGCATTGATGGGCTGCCCCGAAATGGGGTATCTTGAACTTTACCTGCAATTATGCCAACCTGCTCCAAACATTGAACAGACGGAATGACGTACCAGTAGTCAATTAAAAATAGACTGCTTACTGGCCAGCAGATTTTTTTTATTTTCTGGCATTAATTCAAACTGTTAATTCCTTCGGGATTCATGTAGAGCCTTCAAATGTTACATTTCTTTTATAACAAATATGCGCCCATCTCTTTCAACAAACTATGATAAAACACTATGATTACAAATGCACCAATGGTGTAGATGTTACACTCGTGTCATTGTTCACATTTAACATTTACATGTACATTGTAGTGGATTACCCACGATTCACTATATTGACGGCATCTGGGTTTTACTAGGACTACAATAATATCAGATGAGCCTGCCGCTTTTATGTTTGGAATTATTGCCCGTCGATTATTGGAATATGTATTCAAAAATATAGATAAATAGTGCATCGCATTATAGCCCTAAAGATAATGTTCCTTATTAATGAATATATGGGCCAGTCGTGTACATACATACATACATACATACATACATACATACATACATACATACATACATACATACATACATACATACATACATACATACATACATACATACATACATACATCGAACAGACAGACAGACAGACAGACAGACAGACAGACAGACAGACAGACAGATATATATTTAAAAACTGTCTACTGTTGATTGACCAATCAGAGTGCTCAATTCAGGATGTTTTATTCACTCGTAAAGCCTTGGTCACCAAATTCCAGAAACGAATGACAGCGCCGTTGTAAAGTACTGTCCAATCAAAAGTGAACATGTCATATTCTGTAGACATCTGGTACGTTTTTTCCCTAATATTCAAATTTGGTAACACAGCGGAAACCAGCTGCAACATAAAATCTGCGATGGTACAAACATAAACTAATGTGCCCCAGGGCATTTATAGGATGTTCCATTACATTTGAAGGCTATTTCACAAATAAAAGTTTTAATTCATATCCTAAACATGTTACATTGACAAAGGGGACGGTTGACGTAAACACATTGAAAACGAAAATATATCAGTTAGGGGCGATAGTTTTTTAGTCGGATAAAACCCTCGTACTACTCGGGCTCTTCTGGTATATAAAGTCCAAAACTACGATAAAATGTCTCGGCCTGCGGACTCAACATTTTATCATTGAGTTGGACTTTACATACCAGAAGAGCCCTTGTACTCGGGCTTTATCACATAAATACATATATACACACACACACACACACACACACACACACACACACACACACATATATATATATATATATATATATATATATATATATATATATATATATATATATATCTCGAAATATACAGACGTCCTCGTGGGAAATTACAGTACTCGATGCTAAAGCAGAGCGTTATAAATAATAACACAAATTACTTCAAGTACAAAGTAATAATATCTGTTACAATTCAGGCATCCTGCAATCTTCAGACAGAAGTGAAAGGATTCTTAGCAACACTCTTATTCATATATTTGGGACGTACCAATCTATTTGTAGGTGGTGTTAAAATTTGATAAATAATAATTGTTTTGGTGGCGACATTTTGAAACCAACTCAGAGCGTTTGTTTGACAGCGAGGATTTGTCAGCATTGATAATGCGCAGCTTTTCTGATGTACAAAGATTACAGCTTTTGCCTAGGTTAAATTAGCTCAATGCTTTGCCAATGATTGAACACGAAATGTCAAAGGCTTTGTATTTACTTTTTTAGTTCCATACAAACTTCGATGACTTTGTGCTGTTTTTGTATCTCTAAAAACGGAACGATTGCATGTCTTTAGTGAAGCGCGTCTTGAAGGTGTTATCAGTGAGGCCGATGTAAACCTTCTCCGTGTTGCCCTCCGTTGATACTTTGGCTTTGAAAACCATGCCTTTGACTTGACAGTTACCCTTCAAGGGACATGCAAATTTGACCCGGCAATTACAATCAGCTGGTTGATCCTTACGCTGATCTCCGTTGATAGGCTCTTATTATGCGATTTGATTATACTTGCCATATTCTTCTTCATACAGCTATAACTCGATTTGCTTTCCTATTGAAGATCTTTTGAAGTTTAGACCTCTTTGGAAAATGTTTTTTTTTCTACGAATTGAAGGACTTTCTTGCTCATATATATATATATATATATATATATATATATATATATATATATATATATATATATATATATATATATATATATATATATATATATATATATATATATATATACATATATACATATATACATACATACATACATACATACATACATACATATACATTCATACAACGCAACTAGGGGACATTTAGTCTGATTTTCAGATTTCTACAATTCTTTTCTGATCTATACCACTTGTGGGAACTCATTTTAAAGCTCTTGAAGAAAGGAAAAGTTTGACCATCTTAGTTTTTTTCGAAAATCTTAAATTTAAGTTTTACCCCATTGAGTTAACACAGCGATGGCGGCCATGTTGAATATCAAATATCGATGGATCTTGGGTTATATGTATCTCTAGTTACAAAATTTGCACAGTGCCCCCGACTTTTATTGTTTATTTTGAAAGAGAATGGTCGAAAGATTTCTTAGGGAAAGTTTGAGCACAAGTTAAGTCTTTCACTTTCGAGGCGCATACTACCTTAAATTGTCGTTGAATGTTGAAAAAAGGGTTTGGTTGAGGCTCAGCGCTTGGACGTGTAACAGTAACTGACACTTTTAGTAAATGCGATAGATTTCCCCGTCATCGCGATGCTCGTTAGTTTGGACACTGAGCTGACTCTAAGCGTAAAGCAAGGGGAATTATGGATTTATGAGTGCTAGTGTTAGTCATCTCATTTTGCGGCACTCAAGGACTTGCTGAACTCACAAAAGGTACGAAGATATGTCAACACTAGTACAATACACCTTCTGCCTCTGGCTAGATTGATCTGTCGTTGGAAATGAATTAAGCCTCAGATAGCTTGAAAGGTTTTTATTGACTCGAACCACCTGTCTAAATGAAGTATATGTATCAATCATTGAACAAATTCGCTATAATCTTTGCCAGTGCTCAAATTAGCAGCAACAAGGCATGTGTTCATTCTCTAAGAACATGGTACAGGCAATAAGAGAACTGTGCCAGTTTGACATTGGCTGCTCTTCATCCTGCCATTACGGGCTTGCCGATCAAATTTAACATAACCAGGAAAGGGATATTTTTATACATTATCACGGATGACCTATTTTAAGATAGTGTAGTTTGGAAAACAGCTTTACGTGATTTATCCTCTTCTACCTTAGCTTAAGAAAAGATACAGCTTCCTTTTAAGGAAGTCATGTCGATTTTACACAAAATAGGTTCAAGCTAACTGTTTTTGTGACTACTTTATTTTCGTCGAAACCTCTTACCGGAGTTTCACGGTGTGTTTTATGTTCTTATTAAAAGCAATTCAGCCAGTGTTAAACGCCTCGCATACACAACTACTTCGTCAAACTTTGTCTCAACGTGTTGCGAACAAGCACACTATATGCATGCATGTTTGCATATATATATATATGTATATATATATATATATATATATTATGTATGTATGTATGTATGTATGTATGTATGTATGTATGTATGTATGTATGTATGTATGTATGTATGTATGTATGTATGTATGTATGTATGTATTTACGCATGTATTTACGCACGTATGTATGTGTACATATATACTTACTGTATATACTTAAGGATAAGCGTACAAACATCGCTATTCTCACGAACGAATGAACAAATATCGTCATACATATATTGTTTAAAAGCTTATATGTGTGATACAATACATGTGCATTGGCTTTTACAGTAAATTGAAAAGGGGTCAATTGTTCAGAATTTACAAGTTTTGAATCGATTTTTATCAAAGCTAACGAATATTGACGCTGCGAGAGCGAATGTTTTCGACTGTAAGCTAAAGCCATTTTAAAAGCATGTAAAGCAGGGTGTTTTTGAAAGCGAGGTTTCTTCAAGTCAGGACAAAAGTACTGAAACTGCACATATTATAGAATCTGTCAACGTGTAAATAATATACTGTTTGTAGTCTGGCCACCTTAATTTTTCACATTTATGCCATATTCCCGAGTACTTCGACAATGTGTGACATGATTAGGTTGAGACATTTATCAGAAAAACTCAGAGCACAAAACTCGGGCATTTTGTATGAACAGGGTTATCATTGGTGAGCATTTGGAAGTCTATACGGTTTAAAATACAAATCGATAGCTGGTCGAGAGTCACGTGGTCCATGTCTACTAGCAAGTGCATTTTGGCTCTGTCTTCGGAGTCTTTGATCGTATAGTCTAAGTAATTGAACTTGTTTTGGCTACTTAAAAAATAATATCCTTAATATCGACTCTATGCATTATATGACAATGTGTATGTATGTATGTATGTATGTATGTATGTATGTATGTATGTATGTATGTATGTATGTATGTATGTATGTATGTATGTATGTATGTATGTATGTATGTACGTACGTAGGTATGTATGTATATATGTATGTTGTATGTATGTTGTATGTATGTTGTAGGTTGTGTGTATAAGCTTATATATATATATATATATATATATATATATATATATATATATATATAATACAAATTACGTAAAGTACTTAAGTACTAAAAGTAATAATGACTGTTACTTAAGTTTCTTGCATCCTGCAATCTTCAGACAGACAATCGAAACTGAAAGGAATTTTAGCTCTGCACTCTCATTTAAGACGTACCATTATATTTCTAGGTGGTGTTAAAATTTGATAAATAATATTTGGTTTGGTGGTGACAGTTGGAAACCAACTTAGAGGGCAGACAGCATTGTTAAACAAACTCCTTGAGTTGGTTTCCAAATGTCGCCACCTAACCAAGTATTATTTATCAAATTTTAACAATAATAAATTATAATAAAGTACACTAGTAATGCCCCTAATCTCTGAGAACAGAGCTCGAGGCGCAAAATGACAAAATACACTGTTTCAGAGGAAGCGTTCAAACACTGGGGCTAGAGACTGGGCGAAAGAAAAAGGTTAAGCTATTGTTTAAAGAGAAAAGTCTCGAGGGAACGGCGTAAGGAAAGGGCAGAGTTGGAGTGGCGAAGTTCAGAAGGAAGTTTGTTCCATAATGCAGGGCCAATGTAGGAGAAAGATCTCTCCCCAACAGTCTTTGTGGAAACTCTTGTAAAGCTGAGAAGTCGAGAATCTGAGGAGGAGCGGAGTTGTCTTTTTGGAGTGTATTGATGTAGAAGCTCAGAGAGATATTGCGGTCCTGTACCCATAACTGAACTGAAGCATGCTGATACAAATTTTTAGTGGATACAAGAACTATATGTAATAGGCAGCCAGTGTAATTTTTATAAAAGCCGTCGGACATGATCGCACTTTTTAACATCACAGGCGAGACGAGCGGCAGCATTTTGCACTCTTTGTAACACAACCTAGAAATATAATGGTACGTCCCTACCATATAAATGAGAGTGCAGAGCTAAAAATTCTTTTAGTTTCGATTGTCTGTCTGAAGATTGCAGATGAATGCCATTAAATTTCCGTAGGAAAATACTTGAAGACATTGTAATCGGAGATAGAACCTGAAATTGTTGATATCTTACACACTTTTACTCTGTAAATAACCAGAATTTCTTGTTTTGCTCCCTACAGCATGTATCGAAGACCAAGCCTCTCACCTCCAATATCAACACGAGGGGTACATTGATATTTTAATTCAGTTTATGGCTTGACTGAAATCCAACTGCCAGCAAAATAAATGTACATAACTGTAACATATGCATGCCGTACTAATAAGGGGAGAACCATTTGATTTCGGGGGGGGTATGGAGGAAGTGGGTATGGGAGCAAATTTTTTTTCCTGTCAGAGTGACAGCAATTTTTTTTCTACAGTCAGACCTGCATCAATTTTTTTTTCAAATGGAGTAGCAGTGCAATTTTTTTTTATGAGTCATCAAGTTTGTAATGCGTTGTATATGAGGGAGCCGTCATTATTTACGGCCTGAAACTCTGAAATTACGAGTGACCCCCCCCCCTTCGCCAACAATGATGAATTTGAGTAACCTCCCTCTCTAACTCTGAAATTTTGACTGATCCCCCACTTAGAAAAGTTAAATACCAATAAAAGTTATTGTAAAATTTAAAAAATATAGCAACAGGAAAGGCCTTTCAAATCCTGATGTACCCTGCTAGACTATCATCAGTTATTTCATGATGGTTCAAAAAAGGTGAACCCGTCAAAATGAAATTCAAAGTCACAATAAAATAAAGATATAAAAGATCACGCAGTATCTAACCATATATTATATTGTTTAATTTGGATGGATATTATGACAGGGTTTTCACTAGGATATCTGACCGGGCAGAATTTGAAAGTACAGTCGGGAGAACATCCGAGAGGCTTAGGGGGAAAGTGTCACAGGGGCTTTCCCCTATCTTGCATGGAAATATATAAGATATTGATGAGTGCAATGGTGCAGTCTGGTGCAATCTGAGAGGTGTTTTTAAATTTTTTTACTGAGTGAAAATTTTAGAATACCCAAAGGGGGAGAGCACGAGAGGGGATTTCCCCTCTCGTATTGGAAATTTTGAGAAATTGATGTGTTTAATGGTGCAATCTGAGAGGAGTTCCAGTTTATTTTGCACTCGGTAAAACTGTTTGAAAATGACATTGAACACTGATATTTTTTACATTTTTTGCATGATCAGTGTTTGAGTCACAATATTCAACAACCAAACAATAACAATACAATTTGTGAAAAACAGTTGTTTGCCAGAGACTGAAGACAAATGAATAGGCCTATATAGGAACGGAAAATCTGTGACCTTCTTGTGTCATTTCTCCGGCTGCCAGCTTCTAATGAAAAGCCTGAATATGGTATGCTTAACTTTCAAAATGGTCATTGAACTGAGGTAAATTAAAACATGTTTCTGTGATAATAAAGGATGAATTCACTACAGTTCAGTTTTGCCCTTGATCCTGTGAAAATTTTGAGAAATTGATGTGCGCCACGATACAGTGTAGTGCAATCCGAGAGATATTTTCAATTTGTCTTCTACCAGTAAAAATATTAGAAGACCCAAGGGGGAGAGCACGAGAAGGGGGTGCCCCCCTCTCGCATTGAAAATTTTGAGAAATGGATGTGTCTTGTGTTTTAAATTTTCACAATTTACAGAAGTCAAATAGTGCCCTTTAGATAGTGCCTATGCCATTGAGATATTGCAACAGAAATCCTGAAATATGATTTCTTGGGTCAGAAAAGGGAAGGAAAACATTGAGTGTACTGAGGTGGAAAGTAGACCTAATGTAGTGCATGCTTATATCATAAGTACTAGGGGAAAAAACATAAGAATTGCTTGTGGTAAAAGCATTTGCGCCGCCTATGGCGGCGCGCTGGCAAAGAATACATGACAATAAGGTTTCCAAATTTTGCTAATTTCTGGTGCATTGTGACAATTTTTTTTTCTCTTCTGTCTGTTTTGACAATTTTCTTTTCTCAGGCCATGACAGGATCAATTTTTTTTCTTCTATCTCACCTGGTGACAATTTTTTTTCTCAAAATCCTCCATACCCCCCCCAGAAATCAAATGGTTCTCCCCTAAACTGAATACTAAATATTTCAACATAATAAGGTGTAAAATATAAGATATTACAGTTTATAAGAGTAAAAATGCTGAAAAGGAACAATATCAAAATTTGTTGGCTTAATAACTGCTGGGACAATATTGTGCGATTGAATACTATATAGAGGGGGTTTGAAATGTGTTTACGGCATTCAGGGGGTGACATCTGAAAAGAGTTAACATTTCTACCATAGTTCCTCAAGCCCCCCCCCCCTCCCCTCCCCTTAATTGTGA
>LD344315.1:0-11682 GCA_001465055.1 Ptychodera flava | reverse complement strand
CCCAGGCCGAAGAAACTGACCAGTCCCTAATGGTCACGGAAGAAGTCGCTCTCGTAGACGTAGAAATCTGACAGTGAACTCAACAGTCAGACACAAGACAAGAAGGGCGATTATACGGACAAACATGTCTGAGTCGTCCATGATCACGTCACAAATTATATCATGTGCTGCCCTCGGAGAGCTCTGAGGAACGTGAGGGGTTGTGAACTTTGCACTACTCATCAATCAATACTTTGATTGGGTGAACTGTTTCCCCATAATTCTCAGACCTGGCAACATTTAGAAATGCGTCCCAGAACCATAAAACCAGAAACATAAAACTTTTCAGTAGGCTGCATCTGCAGGCCAAGGAAGGGAGATTTGTTTCTGGTTGTTGAGTTTTAGCAATATGGTGTCGACGATAGCTTGTTCTGTTTTAGCAGTATGGTGTAGCTTCGAAGGGGAGTGGCCATTTCGTCTCAGTTGTCTCGCTCGACACTCACCCCCCGAAACAAATCTCCTTTCCTTAGCCTGCAGATGAAGCCTGCTAAAAAGTGTTATGTTTCTGGTTTGTTGTATCGGTAATACATTATTATTCGAGAAAGGGGCTCATTTCTAACTGTTTCCAGACCTGAAAATGGGGGAAAAGTTCACTCTGCCAAAGTCTTGATTAATGAGTAGTGCAGACTTCACGACACCTCACGTTCTTCACCTCACAGCCCTCCGAGGGCAGCACATGATGTAATTGCAACGTGATCAAGGACGACTCAGACATGTTTATCCGTATAATTGCACTGAATAATTTACCCATTAACTTTAAGGAACAAACAAATGACACATTGGACGTTTGGAAAGTACTTATATACGTCTTGAAAAATTGGGATGTCGGGAGAAACAATCTGATCGCCATGGTGATGTGAATTCAAATGATAAGAAAATAGGGATACATTCATTATGGTAGAGCGTACTCCGGATTTTGTCATTTCATGTCTAAATCTGCCTAAACAGCTTACACTAATCCTGTAAAAATAATTTGAGGCTGATACTTCTCATGAGCAACTTAAAGCGCCACTTTAAATCTTTATTACTAAACAGCAACGAACACAACAAGGTCTCTACCTTTGCTCATGGCAGCTCTGTGCCGTTCTCCGATCTCAGCTATGTTGCTTGATTTACTTCTAGAAAGTGTACAACTTAAGTAGTTTCCAAATCTACATATTTTAATGAATGAATGACTTACCTTACAATTTTAAGTACATACAGATTTGTCGGAAAATAATAAAAGAACATGAATACTTTAAAAACAGGATAAGTTGGGTTTTTTCTACCCGAAGCGGGAGTCAACGTCAACCTCCGGTCAGTTCTAATGAGTTTAGCATCTGTTAAGGTAGTATGCACCTCGAAAGTGAAAGACTTAAACTTTTGCTCTAACTTTCCTCAAGGAATCTTTCAATCATTCTCTTTCAAAATCAAGAATAAAAATAGGGGGTCACCGTGCAAATTTTGGTACTAGAGAAACAAATTACCCAAGATTTACCGATATTAGAAATTCAAAATGGCCGCCATCCCTGTGTTAAGTCTATGGAGAAAAATATAAATTTTCGAATTTCGAAAAACTAAGCCGGTGAAAAGTTTTCTTTCACCAAGAGCTTTAAAATGAACCCCCATATGTGGTATATCAGAAGAGAATTGTAAAAGTTTGTGAGTCCGAATGTCTGTCCCCGAGGTGCGTTCTACCTTAAAGCACTACCTCACACGGTTACTTCAAGGTAAGGTTGGAATGTAAACCGCCATAGTGAATCATAGGAATATACAATCGTCAAGGAAATAAGCAGAGAAACTCGGTGTAGTGTTTGAGGTCACTATGAGGTTACTATCGGTCAAGCTGATTACTACAAGTCAATGTTAAACAACTGAAATCCTGGGAAAGGGATAAGAAAGGTATTACATTTTCCCACCTTTTAAATACACAGCGTCCTCGCTTGCCAAAAGGAATGACGCCGTATAAAGCAAGCAGAAAGTTTCTGTCCACTAAAAGAAAAATACATAAACGGAGTATGATGAAAATAAGCTAAAAAAACATAATAGGCAGTGTTGTCATTTTCTTACTAAAAATAGTTTTATAAAGTAATCGACGTCTAAAATGAAAATTACAAGTCCAATAATGTACTGTTATAAAGTTACTTTAAAATGCAAAGTAATATGATTTATCATATCTTCAAAAATACACAAAATCGTTACAATAAACTCCAACTAATATACGTTCGTATAATCAATTAAAAATTCTAAAATTATGTGCCTGTCACTTGTTTTTTATCACAAAAATATCGATATAATGGTAATTATAATTGATTATGAGTGATTAACATAGAGGATAAATAAGCGTACAGCTAATTTGCTAACGGTTAGATTAAATCATATATTGAAAAAAAAACAATTTCTCATTCCCACAAAGGGGCCACTTTCTTCGAAAACACATAAAATAGTTACAAAAAACTCCGACTAATCCACACAAGTCTAATTATGGGTAAAATTCCTTGTTTGAATAAAAAAAATTCGAATATAAAGATCAATAGTAGTTAAAATCATGGATATACAATCATATAGCTCATTTGTAAGTGAATACATAAAATCAGCGACAATAAAAATAATTTCTCGAGACTTTTTTTAACAAGGTTACTCTACCCTACAACCTTTGGTATATCGTAGAGGTGAGCTGGGGTGACGAGGCTGTTTGGCCTCAGCTTGACAGTTATAATCCTTTGATATTCATGCACTCTTCATTGTTTGTCTTCTGACTCCAGTGTTTCAGTTACAGCCACCAGACTTCTTATTGGCGTAATGAGGCAATTATTTTAAACTCATCTGGTGCACTTACATGGCCAGGATTTCCCTCTAACGATGGACGGACATCATCTGGTAATTGGAACTTGAAAACTTGAAGAAGCCGAGTAAGAAAGAGGAAGAACTCCACCTTTGCCAACTGTGAACCAACACAATCCCTTGGTCCTGAAAGAGTACAAAACGCATCATTCAGAGTTCTACCTTTTGACAAAACGGGATAACACACCAGCACAAAGAAAAGCCATAAATTTTGGTATCTTTCTTTACTGAATCATTTGTTCTTGAGAAATGTCTTCAAATATGAAATGTACAACTTGTTTCCATCATTTTACACCCTGTTACGTCGAACTGATTCATTCCTCAATAAAAAAAGCAATCTGTTCAGAAATTATTTTGTTGTAGGCAATGGAACTATTTTGCCGTTAGATTCGTGTATTCCCAAATGTTTTTGTTCTGTTTTTTAGTTTAGTCTAACCCAACACATTTACAGGCGTGAAATTCATAAAGGCCACAGTAACATTTTGTATGTTTTTTTCTTGTTGCCTCTACATCATTTACAAGAATAGCAACAATTGTAAAAGTAATGCCTACTTGCCTATTGAAAAGGGCAGAATTCGTTCGCTGTTCACAATTTCACCATTATCGTCCAGAAATCGAGATGGGTCAAAGTTCTCAGGTCGTTCCCAGTTCTTCTCATCCATGTGTACAGCCCAGAGATTCGCCATAACCATGGTTCCCTTAGGTATAGTGTAATCGTAGACTTTGACAACATCAGAAACAGCGTGAATTAGACCGAGCGGAACAATGCTTGCTCTGCGGTGAACTTCCATAATCACAGCCTCGATGTAAGGCAGCTTATGTTTGTCGCAATACGATGGTGCATTATCCAATCCGATGTTCTCTTTGATTTCGTTGAAGCATCTTTCTTGAATATCTTGGTCTAGGCACAGGAACAGTATGGTCCACAACAGGCTGATTGATGTTGTATGAGTGCCAGCAGCGAATAGGCTCACAACAGTCATTGGGAGATGTTCTGGATCCCCAAGGAAATGTTGTAGGATGTTTTTACTCCCAGGCGTACTGTTTTGATATTCTTCCTCTCGCGTCATGAAGGCACTGATAAATGATTCAGATAAAGGTTTGTTTTTCCTTGCATTCTTGATTGTCGTCTCCACATACTCTACAAGCTTCTTATAATGATGATGTAATTCTTTCTTGAATGGCATTGGTGCATACCATAGGATGGGGATAAATGTCAGAAGTGCTGAACCTTGAAGTCCGGTCATTACCAAATGGTTTGACCGAAGCAAATCCTTAAAATCTTGATCATCGTAATCGAACCGTCTACCAAAAACGATACTGCACATTATATTGGAAACAGCGTTCATAAGAACATGACTCACGTCAGTGGGTTCACCCTTCAGCTGCCGTAGGGCATCGAGGAGATATTCACTTTCCTCGTTGATTCGTTGCTCCATGGAGATTTTTCCCATTCCAAGATCTTGAAGGATTTTCATTGACAAGGTACGTACGCTTTTCGAGTCAGGCCAGGGAGTATCAGTCAGACCTGCAAATGAAAAACAAATTAATCATTCTTTTTTCTAAAGCTTTCCCCCTTAATGTTCAGCACATAAAGTAGCAAGGCCAAAACTACAGCTTAATTGAGAAAATGATGACATGTACAAAATGACTGCTCTTTGACTGAAACTTCGTATTCTAAAGGCATTTGAATCTTTTGATTTACTAATGAGAGCATTCAGTGAGCCTAAGGACTGATAATTTACCTTTCCTCTTGCTAAGCCGGGCATTGACAGTGTTTGAGGGCCTGTCAGAAAATTTGGACGCGTTTTTGACATAGGCATCTTTGATAGCCTGTTGGCTGTTTAGTATCACCACCAGTTCCGACCCCAGCCGTACACTGAATAAGTCTCCATAAACCTTGGCCCAGTCGTTGAAAGTCTCTTGAGGTCTCTTTCCGAGATGAAATAAACACCCAACAAACGGCAGGCCCCATGGTCCAGGAGGTAGTCGATATTGTCGCTGTAGAAACCTTACAGCAAACGCAAAAGTCGCGCAAAAGACAAGAAATGTGATTATCTGGGCAAAAACGTCTGACATGTCCGACGTGTCCATGATTACATTTTAAATAGCACTTTTACTCTCTTTCATGAGTCATTCAGTACGGTACGTGAGAGGTCAGAAAGTTAGCTTTGGTTTTGATTACCGCCGTCGCATTGTTCAATGTGCATTCATTTGCATGTCTGGTAAAGATATAGAAATATGCGCCTTAGATCATAGAGCAAGCCAATACAGGCTCGAACGCGTACGCCCAATCCTCCGATAGTGAGTCGGTTACCCTGACCACTGGTCCACGATGCCTCACTCTGGTTCCAAAACAGCTGGACGATAGTGGGCGATGCCATCGATAATATGTATATTCAAATATCGGATAATATCGACCACGACTTAGTCGGGAGACAAACAGATATGAAACTAAATTATGTCTCGTTTGAATAAAATGTGTCCATAAAATTCCTTTCACATCCATGCGGTTGCATATAGAGCAGAGCGAATAGAAGCTGTAAATTTGCTCAGTCGGCCATCCTCGCTGGGTCCTCTGATTTTGGATGTGAAATACAACGGCTTGCAAGTCAACAAAAGGCTGTGAAAGAGTTTGCCATCCACTGATCAGTAGAATCCAATAGCATCGGATTTATGTTGTTGAGGAACAAGCGGGGAAGGACTGAAGAAATCATCGTGTATTTTGAAAGAAAAAGACGTTTTCCATAACGTTAGACAAAATTGAATATAGTTGACGTGCGATTTGTGGTGTATTTTTTATCAATCCATCATCCAACAGGCGAACGCGCAATTACAGGATAAAGGTACCCATAACCCACTACCGAACGGAGCAATGAGGAGTAAAGTGCCTTGCTCAGGGGCACAACACCGTACTGGAGTCTTGAAGTCACTATCCTCTGATTACCTGATCCATGCGCCTCCACATGTTATCTCAACCTCGTTTGAAAATCAAGAAGGAAATATAATATTTAGGATATCCGATAAATGGATTATTTTTGAATGATCGTAACTTTGTAAGGAGATAGTTCCGGCCAGCGCGGAAAAATACAAGACTGTAGTATAGATAATTTCTATACGCTTATGTGTCCGACATTGTACATATTAATTACACTCCTTAAAAGGACGTGAATTTTTCCACATTCGACGAAATGAAGCGATAATTTGCTAAAAAAAAATACAGTTATCAAACCAGTCATTTTTCTGTATTATTCGAAGCTGCGGTATTGTATATCGAATTTTCTAAAATCAGATAAAGTTGACCAATCTGTGCTGAATAAGTCTGTGTTTTCGAGTTCCTTCTGCTTCTGTTTCGCTTCTGAAGCGCCCTCTATCGCGTTGCTTTCGTCTTGACCAGTCTAGCCACAGGGGGTTGTCTACATGTCCGTCCCCAAGGGTGGGTAGGTGTTTCGTTGTATCGCTAATAAAGATATATTCTACCAGCCTTTGGTGTTTCGGTCTTAGCTTAGCACTGCCCTTGACAATCTTGCGTATACGTTTTATCAACATGCTGCGTCTATTATCTGATGAGTTTGAGTGCCTAATTAGCCAAAGTAACCAAGGGTAAATTACTAATCTGTGGACGCTCTCATCAGATTATCACCGGATTAACTTTGACAAAGTCAACAACGAACGCACCAGCAAGGTATACCTTGCTGGTGCGTACGTTGTTGACTCTGTCAAAGTTAATCCGGTGATAATCTGGTGACTGCGTCCACAGATTAGTAATTTACCTCGTTTACTTTGGCAAATTAGGCACTCAAACTCCTCAGATAATACCGGTAGACTAAATTACTACCCTTGCTTGCCTAAAAGCGAATTACGCAATCAAACTGGTAAGATAATAGACGCAACACAGTGACGAAACTTCGCTAAAGATTGTCAAAGGACGTAAATACGAAAAAAGAAATCGCTACAAAACCAGCGCTAACATAAGACAAAGACACCAAAGCTGCAAAGAAAGGTTGGTAATATAACTCTTTATTGGCAATATATATCATAGTAAAACATATTAAAATAAAATAAACCATAGCAGGAAGAACCCTGTCCTTAGACAAGACACCCCTACCCCTGGGGACTGACTTTGTTGCAATTCCCTATGGTCTAGCCGTACACCCGGTGCCGTATACTTTGCGAAAGTTGTTCACTAAAAGGGAACCGATTGAAGGACGTGTAATGTTGGAAACAGTGGCCAGCTCTAAAAAACGATGCAAATTAGTGTGATACACACTTAGTCAAGAACGTTACAACGAGAACGTCTCAATTTAAATGAATATATGTTCAGTTTACAGAAATGGGCTCAATAAAGAGAATATATTACAATAAATAAGAAAACGGACTAGCTGGCTAGTTAGATTGGGGGAGTAGAATGGGAAAAATAGAATAAATTCTTCCGTTGCGGTACATCACAGAAAGTATAATAATCATAATGTATACAAACGTAGAGAAAGTCATCAACCATAATCTCAAATGACACGGTTCTCACAGTCTAAATCAATCCAAATTTCACCTAGGCTTCCTGCATTGGTGTAGATTACGGCGACGTCTATACTTACGCAGTATGCTCTTGCTTTCGCCTCTAACTTCCGCGTAAGTGTAGACGTCGCTATACTCTACATCTGATTTTAATCAAATTGGGCTTCCTGGTGCTAATACGGTGCTACTATCGCAAATTTCTGACCCCAAAAAAGATTCAATCGATGTGCAGACTGGACCACAAATAGTATGTGTTGAAGGACACTGTGGTATGGTGAACCAAAACTAATGTCAGACCTACAGGTTGCTTGCTATAAACTCTTACACTCTATTAAAACTTATCAATTATGATCGCCTCCTGCTACGCGTGCCTGTACCCACAGTCCCTCTGGCCTCTATAGAGGATAGAGGGACTGTGCTGTACCCTTCAAAGGTAGAAGTAAACGCCCTCTGTAGCTCGGTCTCAATTTTCTTTCACTTTATTACGTTTCAAATCCACCTTGCCTACCTTTTGTCCGGCAGTTTGAACAAAATACAGGTAATCACGCAAAATGGTTTTAATAGCAGAATATTGTGAAAAGACGAGAAAAAGCAATATACCATATCAGTGCTTTGTAAGGAGTTTGGGAAAATGCAAAATGAAAACATTACCGTCATTCTGACACTTTACAAACAAAAACGAGGTGACGCCTTGATCTTGAAATCTCATCTACCCTGATACCGCAGTCACGCAATCATCCACGATGCATCAAAGTTAGAGTTCACATACAACAAATGACATCATCACAGTAGCATTTCATTGGATTGAAGATTGTCCTTTAGTCCTATGTTTCGTACTGGGACGATGTAGAGAGCCCCCTTCTATCGTGACCATAAATCACTGGGCAGTCTCTCCAGGCGATGGAAGAGCAGTGCATAAATCGATCATTTTTAATCCTAAACTCTTGATGAATAGCCTTGTTTATCTGACAAACTGTGCGGGCAAGAAAAGGCGACGGATGGATGTTCCTGGAGTTTGAATTTGTCAGAGCTGCTGCCGCATGCCGAGTGGTTTACGACGGTAAACTTGTTTAGGCCTAGATGCAGGCGACTCACTACCATTTTACCAATAAGGGATAGAGATGGATAGTTCTCCCAAAAAACTATTTCTTGTCACCATGGAGAACAGAGACACAGCAACCCTGCTACCTTTGATACAGAAGTGGATAAGACCAGAGAAAACAATCATGTCAGACTGCTGGAATGTGTATATCACATCGGAAGAAAGAAAACATCTGGCAGTCGAAGTTTTTCTGGTGGAACTTTTATAGACCCGTGCGGGATAAAGCCTATGCAGTAACAATATTAAATACTGAACAATAATGTTCCCTCGCATACATTCTACAAAATGATTTTTACTGTCTTCGTAACCATCCAGCCATGACGTATTTTTCACCATTTATCAGTTATATAAATCTGTACCATCCTCATCCTCATTTATCTATCATTTAAGCCTATGTCGCGATTCAGTCAATAAAAATTGATGACAGCGTATCAAAGAATTATGTTTATATAATGGACTAACAAAGGATAAATTAATTGAATCAAAAAGGCAGATGTTTCATAAAGAGAAGGGCCGTAACAGCGATCTCCAAGGCCCTGCTAAAGAGGTAAATTTATGAGAAGTAAGCTGACCTCATTCATCTACCCTTGGATAAAGAGAGAGAAAATTTATTACTATGTAAAACCTCCATTGTCATTCACATAAAATGCGCGTAAAATCCGTTTTAAAATGTCACGTGTCATTTGCATGTCACACCTTGCAGCTGTGTAAAGCAGTGTAAAGGCTTAACAACTATAATAAAATGTGTATGAACAGTGCGTTATACACTTTGAGAATTGTTTAAAAAGCACTTTCAAGTCCATCTATTCCTCCAAACAAAAGGAAGCATGGTGATATCATTGTGATAAATACTGGCGTTTTTCGGTGATCATATGGTCATGTGGTGGCATATATCTATAGTAAAAGTGAGAATACGCTGCCCACATAACAAAATTAAGCTGTCGAGAATTTCAATCTCAATGAAAGTCGATATATTTACATGTTACCGTAATTAATGTTCTTTTAAATCTTTTTGTGAAGCATTTTAACATTCTTTCTCAATTATTGTATTACCTCCTTAGAATTTCCACACGATGATGTATGGTTTACTATATTGTTGACTGAAATTCGTGATATCGATGCTGCCGACCTTACAGTAGCAAGCCACTTCATTCAAAGTTTGCTGCACTAGCCGTTTCGATACTCTTTGTTACGTCGGGTACTTGTATTTGAATGGGACTCCCCAACCCGGATATTTTCTCGAGTTCCAGCCTTCATCATTGTTTTGATAGTCCGCTAAGTAGCAGAATTTTAAACCTTCGGATTTACCTTTACCACTGAGTGGACCAACTGCCAGCAACAACCCACGCCGTACTTTGTTGTTGTGTTATCGGCCGATATGTTACACATTGATGGTCACACGCATTGCAATCCTTAATGGAAAGTGATGTGGCCACTTCAACCAATTATGGGATGGATGACGCAAACGAGATGCACTTTATCCAGCGTAATTTCACTTATACTACCTGTTTGGATGATCGTAAAATAGACCCCTTGACCCCGTGTGAACCATCGATCTGATTATTAGTTCCACAGCCTAATGATTGGAATTCAACCGTGGAAGAGATTCCATGGAGATATTTCCAATCCACTTGTAGCCTCCAGGATGTCAATGGAATAATATGCCTATTTGCTTCTATGGCAAATCATTGAAAAGAAGTACCTGATATTGTAAGCAGTATTAAATCATATTTTGGCCAAATATGCATTTTTTTAGCCAGACAATTTTAGAGTGCTATGGCAAATCATGCCATATATATATATATATATATATATATATATATATATATATATATATATATATATATATATATATATATATATATATATATATATATATATCAAGCCCCCTTACATAAATGGTTTAAATTTGTAAATTTATAACGAAATTGTTCTTGGTGTTAACTCCTCCATATGTGTTGTTACGATTCATAACGATAATATGATCCTGTGGCTGGTATTTATAGAATTCGACATGTTTTCTTTTTTATGTTTCTACAACTTTAATATATTTATTTCATTGCCCAACGATTTAGAATTATCCAGGGTGTGGTAGTTGAAGTCGGTGTATCCAATGGCATACGCTGGCTGCATCTGTGTACGCATTCAATGGTTGTTCCCCATTGAGTGACAAATCGAATCAAATTGCATGAGTGTTCCTCATCATCCAGCATTGTTAACAAGTGGAAAAATAAAAAAGAATAGAAAAAAATTATAACAAGCCGTGTAGCTCTTGTAGTAACATATTAAATAATTAACTTCGCCTTTTGAATTTTGTCTAAAACTCTCTTGTCCATGTCGTCGAGTCCTTATACCAGAATAACTCAAATTCCCCATTATATGTACCGACGCACTTATAATAACCTATTTCACAAATATTCTGTATAGTCATACTTTGCCGATCGATATATTTCGATATATACCACTTACATGAGTATCACGTTTTTAAATGGTTTGCAATAAAGAGATAAAATCTAGGCAAATGCATAATGTATGGATGGCATCTATGAGGGCCCGTTCTGGTCAAAATTATGTTTTATTAATTTTAGTATGTTAGAATTAATTTTATGTAGATTGGAATGAATTTACCAGCACCTCGAATTAATTGTATCTTTCTTTTAATTAATTTTTATATGCTTTAATTAATATTGTGTAGTCATACCGAATTAATTTTATGTGTTCCAATTTGCTTATCTTGGCTGTAATTAATTTTATGTAGTCTAGAATTAATTTTGCTAACATTTCAAATTATTTATATGTTTTTATGTGCCGGAATTAATTTTATGTAGTCTAGATTTAATATATTAATTCCTTCAATTAATTTTGGGTTCAAAATGTTTTCACGTGCTGCAATTAATTGAATGTGTGCTAGAATTAATTTCTACTAGTGTCTTGAATTAATTTTGTGTTCGGTCGAAATAATTATGTGTTCGCTCGAATTAATTATGTCTTTGAGCGAATTAATTATATGTGTTCGCTCGAATTAATTTTATGTGTTTGCTCGAATTAATTATATGTGTTTGCTCGAATTATTTTCGGCCGATCCCACAGTCCTTTGCGCACGCTTTCTTAAATCAATATGGCGGCTCCCGACCGACCGGAGTGGGTTATTCAGGCGTTCGAACCGTGATCTGTGAAAATGGAAATCAATACAATAAAGTGAT
>LD344308.1:0-25736 GCA_001465055.1 Ptychodera flava | reverse complement strand
TTATTTGCATATTTAATGAACTTTGTAATTAGTGATATTACTCCAAAATTACAGCGTCAAATTTGATGAAACTTGCCACAGATGTTGGTCTGATAAATATCCAATTGTACTGAAAAGTATTGAACAGTTAATAATTAGCTCATTTGCATATTTCATGAAGTTTTATAAGTAGTCATATAACTCCGAAATAACTGCATCAAATGTGATGAAAACTGCTGCATATACTGATCTGACAGATATCTGACTGTGTTGTAAAGCATTTTGTAGCGTAAAGTTAATTAAGGGTTCATTTGCATATTTAATAAACTTTGTAATTAGGTATATACCGGTAACTCTGAAATTACGGCACCAAATTTTGTGAAACGTGCTACAGATATTGATTTGATAAATATTTAATTGTGCTATGAATCCTTAAACAGTGTCAATTTAATAAAGGGATTATTTGCATATTTAATGAACTTTGTAATTAGTGACATTACTCTAAAAATACTGCATTAAATAAAACGTGCTACAAATGTTGATCTGATGGATATCTAATTGCCCCATGAAGCATTGAGCAGTGTCAAGTCAAGTTAATTAACAGCTCATTTGCATATTAAATGAAGTTTTGTAATAAGTGATTAAAATCTGAAAGTACTGTGCGATATAGAAAAAAACCCTGCTTCATTAGTGATAACATATATCTCATTGTTCTTTGAAGGGTACTACTATTAATGAACCTGTTGTAAAACACGTGAGCATATTCAGTTCATATCTGGTTGATGGATAATGTGGACATTAACTTAACCATAAAACGTGTGCTTTTGAAATAATCCGGAAGTGGCATGACTGAAACTATGATGAACAGTTTTAATTTGCAGTTTGTTGCCCGATTCAGTGAGATCTGGACGGTGACATTGCTCGTTGCATCTGAAGTCAATTTTCGTCGTACTCGCAGGAGCTGTCGCATTGTTATTTTGAACTTCTTGGTCTACATCTTTGGAACACCATGGTCTGTTTAATATAGCCCAAAATTTAGTAAAGAATATCTGTCATAACTTTACTCTGAGGAAGTAGTCAACGTATTTGTGTACGAACGAACACAAGCTTCTTTTAATGAGCGGTAAAGCACATCACGTATCGCGACTCCCGCTGAATCAAGCAAAGTGCACGCTATGATTTGTGTGCATCATTCACAAATGCGCTGTTTCGTGAGATTTCTTTCATCATCGACCAAAACTTATTTTCACCAAGAGGTGAGTTACAAAACCATACTTTATTTGTGTAATGAAATTCGGACTTCGGTCTTTGAAACGAAGTGGATTATTTATTGTCAAGTTCAGATAGGTACAATGCAAATGCACCGACCGGGCAATGTTCGAATATGCTGGTTTAGGGGCCCGCTTTAGCACTGCTACAACAGTATTTTAGCGTCGGTGGAATAAGCTCTCGTCCAATCAGAATGGCGCGTGGTAGCATGATATTATACAATAATGGTTTTTATGTTTTATCTGCAATTATATGATGAATATATCGCTCATTATGTAATATTATTATAATTAAGTTTAAAATTTTATACTTTTTTTACGGATACAGCCTCATACGATGCAGACGATTTTTTGATTACCGCCATACGTGAGATTAAAGTCCAATTAGTAAATAATTCGTCCTAATTTTTGCAAGTAATTACTTATTTCCTTCAATGCAGATATAAAAAGAATCAATTAAATAAACGAATAAAGAATAGACTATTCAATGAATAAATAAATGGATAAACAATTAAATTGACGAGGTAGTTCCTAAGCCATAATTAACTGAAGAGAATAACTTTGAATGCTAATGTTTCCATTGTCTGACATTTAAAAAAAGGTTATTTAATTAAACTTCCTTAAGCTTGTTACTTCATTTACACGGCTTGATTTCGATAACATCGGAATTCTATGACGGTCACCGTATGTCAGACCTTTTACCATCTGGCACCATAAAGGCTATATAGAAAAGCCTGGCAAGTTAATTTTTCAACTAGTTTACGAGCGATATAATCCTTAATCACCTAAAACGACAGCTTGAGAGGTACTGCTAATTACATTACTTAATATTTCCAACTCAACGTTGATCATAAATTCTTTTCATCGACTGATCGTAGTTATAACCTTGCGGGGCACAAAGCAAGAAACTAGTCTATTTGATACACGATGAAAAGAAATATCTATCCTCGGGTACAGTATGTGCCCGTTGTTTGAAAAGTTGTTCCGATGCACTTCCAGCGGGAGGGCAAATCTCCCCGTGACATATGAAGATATTCGTATACAGATTTCACGACAGATAGGCGTTACTTACTTGTCGGTGTGATATATGTAACTGAAACGTCTCCTAATATTAGAAATTATCTGTTAGGGATCAGATTTCATGCAATGTGAGACGGTCTTTACATATGACCTCTTAGGCTAATTAACAGGTTTGAAGTATTTGAACCTGTGCTGGAAGCTCCCATTGTGGTCGTCCAAGAGCACAAGAAAATTATTTGGGGCGAGGAGAGGGAGGCTTATGTGAGCAGTGAACGGATATGTGTAGGGAATAGAGGGAAATTGGGATTCTGTGTAAGGGCACGTGCAACAAAATCAGATAACATGTGAGAGAACAGACGAGCACCTCTTTCACTTGCTGAAATCTTTGCGTTTTATTCATGTTACATCTAAGGCAGCATTTGCCTCAAAACTGTGAAAGTTAAACTTTTGCTAAAACTTGCCGCAAGGAAACTTGAAAGCATTCTGTGGAAATGCCAAGGACGACCGAAGGTTCCAAGTTGTTGAACTCGATGAATAGAATGTGATATGAGCAAATGTATAGTGGGCTAACGAAGACATATCGACCATTTTTTCTACTGAGAATGTTTGCACAGTATAAACAAGTGAGCTCAACCATTTTGGAGCTGTTTGTCAGGGAAAGCTTTAACAAGGGAATTAGAACGTGCTTTGTGACAAATAAAGTGTAAATTATTCAATATCAGCTACTCATTTTCATTCCGAAAGAACTTAATCATGTATTTAGTTCTTTGTCGCTTGGGGCTGATAAAAAATATTATGAAAAATATATATCCCTTGCCCTTTCTTACTGCACAAAATACAAAAACTTCACAGAGGAGAGTGTCCAGATATGTTTGAAATGACAGCTACTCGATATCAGTTGGATATGTCACCAGCTAAGTGACAAATCTAGGTATATGAATGGAGGAAACATTTTAGCGACAGGCCAACAACGACGCCTGCAGAGCTAAAATCGTAGATGTGTCTAGCTGAAACGTTATTCTGCATCTAATAACCTAATGCACAGCGAACCAATGATTATATATATATATATATATATATATATATATATATATATATATATATATATATATATATACAATGGTTTGTGTTGACCCTTTGGCAAAATATGAAATAGACATATTATTGTTTAATAGGGGTGTTTTTAACATTATCAGGCGTAACTATCAGCTATCAGAAGTAGTATCAGTCAATATCAAAGAGATCAATCTGCAAAAGTTGAAACATTGTCCTGCAGGCTGTCAGACATAGTCAAAACAACTCAACCACGCATATCCACACAGCCGCTCCGCTGTCAGGAACGCATCACTTGCTGTCAAATACAAGGCTTTTCATAATTTTTAAATTATTGAATTGACATGCATCGTTAATAAATAAGCAAGTATTTTCTCAACATACCAAACTTTATTGCGAAGGAACTGTGTAAAAAAATTGCAACTCGGATCGCTGGTATGTAGCCTTGGATAGCAGACATGGTGTGTATGGATCGGGTTGTGTTGTTTTGACCACTTCTGACCTTTTGCTATAGAAAATGTTTCAACTTTTGCACAGTTGATTCCTTTATGATTGACTCATATTACCGCTTCGCTGATAAGTGAACATGGCAGTATTGGCAGCACCTCGATTTAGACAATAAGTCTAGTTCGTCTAAATACCAACGGCCAATGCAATCTACTGTATGTATCCATTCATCTGTGATTCCTTTCGCTCTAATTCAACACAAATATCATCTAATAGCTATGAAGACCTGGGTATTAAACTTTGTTCAGTGTTTGTAGGTTACTAGAATCAGTTGGTCTAGGCATGATTATGAGAAGAGTTGTTTATTTTCACTTTTCAGTTTGCTTTCTTATTAAGGATAAATTGAAAGGAGAGACAAAACCCAGATATATCAAGAGTAAGAGTGTGTAAGAATAATTTACAATGTTATCGAGAACTTTACAATTGTTGCTTAATGCGGGCTAAGTAATGGTTATGGCCAACATATTATCTTTGCCGAAGGCGTCACACAACTTCGGATATCCTCCCTGACTACTACGCGAGATTTCGAAGACTTGTGATAATGTTGGGGTGTGCCTTCGTTTGCCAAAAAGAAGGTTATACAAACTGATCTGTTCGATAGTCCGATTTCACATTAATACTCATTATATGAACCTAAAGTAAGTGAAGATATTTTATGGCAGTAAAAGAAGTGCGAGCATTTCGATATTAGATTCTGGTTCTCAACGTTTTGTTTTAGGCATTATTACAGAACTGCAATTGACTCAAAATAAAAAGGTCAGAGCGATATCATAGTGCTTATATGAAACGATGTAATCCACTGTCAATGTATTTTCATTTGTTTTCACACCGAAAGTTTACAGACAAAGTATAAATAACATTTCTTTGTCAGAAAAAAAAAAGAATATATACCGTACTGTACTTTTCGATAATTAGTTAATTTCACTTTTGAAATGCACCATGTGGGAAAAAATTGCAACTTTCATACAGGCACAGTAACTTCACCGCTAGTGAGTTAACGCCCATCGAAATGCTCCTTTTTCCTAGCTGCACTCTCACTCCCGTAAGATTAAACGGCTACAGGCTTCAATTCATGCCTCGTTAATCTAGGGACACTTTGATCACTTTTGATTATGCTTATCTTCGTCCTATCGTCCACGCTGATGGCATCAGCATCCGATCGGCGACATCCCATCCATTGGGTGCGGCAGACTGAATGCATTGCAAATCGGCTTTTTTAGTAATTGGGACAATCTGAGGCGCAATACGCACCATTGCGCCGCAATACGCAACATTGCGCCAAAGGAATCTAAAGATCCCGCTTGAAAAATTGTACATGTAGCACGATTGGGCATGCACATGAACTTAACATTATGCCGCCGAATCGCACCTTGGCGCGAAAAACTACAACTAACCGCCAATCATATTTTACTTTGTCTTTTCGACTTTGACTTTGAGTGTGAATTGCTTCCAACTTGCCTATCAACACGCTATGTTACCACGTTAACATTTCACTGCGACTTTCTGGTAATGAAAGCGATGACCGACATCCTTTCCCCAGTGCAACTGTAATTTTCAGCCCTTCCATCAGTTTGACGCAAAGATGTTTTGACAACCAAATGTGACATCTTACCGTTCTTTCCATGGGTACAAAGTTTGAAGTTTGAAATTAAACCACAGATGCCATGCGCGACAATTTGATTCTCTCTATGTGGTGTAATGTACAATGATAGCGACATATTTAGTTTAGAGCGATAGACTTGAGGTATACTCTTAAAAAGGTCACTGAAAGTTGCAGGTGCATATGACTGAGATTGTCCGATGTCGCTTTTCGGTAATCACCTAACGCGAGGCAGACCAGGAATGGTTCACTTTAGAAACGGAGACCACCAAGCACCGATCGTCCTAAATTCGATGTCATAAACTTCATTTCTATTCATAATTTGAACTTATTTCACATAGAGCCTACATCACATATTTTTCTATCAAGTTGACGAGTAATTTGGTTGTTATTCTGTGTTTCATTAAAAAATACGCCATGGACTGCCAAGCTGCTAACCCCATCATTCATAGTATCACCAGACTCCGTTTGGCGCCGTGCCGTGACACGTAGCAAAATTATAGCGTCCGTTGGCGTGATGTTGCGTATTGCGCCATTGCGCCCCAGATTGCGCCGATTACTAAAAGCCGATGTGCATGCCCCATTGTGCTATGTGTCCAATGTTTCAAGTCGGATCTCTAGATCCCTTTCCATTGGCTCAATGATGGGTATTGCGGCACAATGTTGTGTATTGTGCAACAGATTGCGACGATTACTAAATGCCTTGCAAATCATCATTTTTTGGTTACATTTTGTTGCAGGCTTGCATATCAAATTTTATTTTATCCCCATCTGTTATTATGCTTTTGATATTGGTTGAAAGACCCTGGCAAGTCTCAATATATTGTAAACCCCCTTACATTGCATTTTCGATTAAAGTATACTGCTTGTGGTATTGGGTTCCCGTTTGGGATTTATGTATCCAGGACTGCCTCTGTCAGGATGATTGCATAAGAGTTTAGTACCAATGTGAGAGATTCGTTGTAAAGGAAGAATGGCGTTTTAATTATCAATTGAGTGCATAGATAGTATCTGAAGCTCCCGGCGCCATACCGTTGTACATGTTACACCATCGTCTGGCACAATGATGTAAACTCATACAATACACAATGCGGAGCTTGGCAAAAACATAAATTCGAACATGATGGAGTAAGCCTAGTTTAAATGCAATGATATAGTGGAGGCAGAATCTATGGATATTAATGACATTTTAAACGGCATATTATTTGTGTGTTCCGTAAAATGTATTTTCTGGTTAAAACACTTATCCACCAGTAAACAACTATTAAAATTTTAGAGGTTATTGTCACGTTCTCAATCGTCAAATTAATGAGTTATTCTAGGTGAGTTATTCTTTATTGGGAAACATAAAATATAGATCTGGACAGTCGATTAAGGCTAATGACGCCTATGCAGTATTAACGTCTCTGATACTTAGTCCTACCACGTCTTAATATCACCTGTGTCGGTACGGCATTGTACTACAGAGACCCATAAAATACAAATGCATTCTATCCATTTACATGCAAGTCATATCAAATGTACAATCCTTTAAAGTCTGTTACCATTAGCGCTACTGCTCTGAAATATTAAATGATGAACATTCTGACAGATCAGAGTCATGCGCTCCGCACCCATTAATAACGACAACAAGTGCCAGATCTGGCTGTATAATTTACAATATCCCGAAATGTTTGGAAACTGTCCCCGGGAGAATTGGAAGTTGTCGACTATATGGGCATGAAGATACGTGCAAAACCTAAACATATGAATAAGACAATAATGACAAATATGTTTTGCTTTTACATAGCAGTTGAGATGTTCTGACAGTTTCACCTGTGTAAACTTTCTCACAAGATTTATGTAAACCACATCTTCACAGCTTCTTGCCTATAACAATTTGATAATTATAAATTTCAAGTTATTGACCGTCCGTTATGCTAAAATTAACAGGAGACATTACAGCTTAAACGCCTGAAAGTTTCACTTCTAAAACCATGTATATGTATTCGTCACTATCTGCAGAATTGCAATTGTGAAATAAATACTCTAGAGTGTCCCCGTCTTTGTGATGACACGACTGAGGCAGATATAACAAGTTTGCAGTTACTACTTAAAGTGAGACTGACATGGCAGTAATTATATTACCATGCCCTGTCCACCGCATTTTAATCGGTCGAACTGAACCGTGTGACCGACCACAAATACGCAATAATGGTTTGTTTATGTGCCCGTGAATATGAATAATATCGTAAACATCGTAACTTTTCAGCTAAAACGTAAATTGTAATTTGTACAAAGATCATAATCAATCACAAAATAAAATGGAACACTTGTGGGCCAAGTTTAGACACTTTTTTAAAAAATCTCCAGATTTGCAAAATTTTTACTACGCGCGTACTACTCACTGACAAGCTCTGGGGCCCCGTTGTCGTTCGCGTGGGAAATTTTCGTAAATTTTGAAGGTTTTTGGGGTTCGTTGATAATATAAGAAAATAACAAACTTCACGCTGACCATAAACGTTTATCTATGGACGCGGGCTCGAGGAAAGCCAAAATTAACGGGCTCGGCTTGTTAATTTTTGGCTTACCTCTCGCCCTTGCCCATAAATAAACGTTAATGGTCAGCTCGTCACCCGTTATTTCTAAACCGTTATCATGTGAATGATACCGGTTACGGTAATAGATAATAAAAATTGATTGACGTCTGCTTGTGAATAGCTGATTTAATTTATGAAAATATGCCCTCTTACGCCCTCAGGTACAAAGCATTCATGCCTCAAAAAGGCACGAGTTATCTAGTAATTTCTTGAAGCAATCTCATGCAATTCAAACGACGATTTGTCAAGTAATCAGTTGTAAGAACGAAGTATAATCGACATCCATGGATTCAGATCGTAAACAGACATTGCGAAGAATAGTGCGTTTTTTTCTTGCCGCAGTAATAAATAGCAATTCAGGTACTATGATCTTTCCATGCTATCAGCATTAAAACGTCTTCTCATCATACAATTACCCACTTTATGAACATGCACTCACAGCAATATTCGCTAAAATCTATCTTGCACAATATGCGAATTGCCCATCGACTTAGACACGTTCCAAAACTTTCAAAAGGCACTGCAATTACACGTTCTGAAATCAAAACTTGACGATTTATATTTGCATATTTTTTAGCTTACGCAAATTGAGTAGACAGATACATAAATGGTAAGTTAAACCATTCTTTTGAGAGACATGAGTTGGCAATATGTGCTCAAAAGTTGTGACACCACGGAAAATACTGGGATTACTTTAAAAAACAGTATACGCTCATGCCATCATCTGCAATATTGCAGCCATTTTGGAATTTTGATAGGTGCTGACATTCCGCCAAATCGTGCAATAACTAATGCCCTAGTATCTCCGCTATACACGGGTATAGGAATAAATATGCATTTGTAGTTTTACTGCATCTCTGCCAGGCGGACAACTCATTAATTAACATTGTCCAGTTAATGATATATTAAAAATAGATAGATGTGTGGTTTTAAATGACCTAATTGATGTTGAGCAAATATGCAAACACTCATCCATAGGCACCAAACACATCGACATCACAGAGCAACGACTTATCGTTAACGTTTTCATCGAAGCCATCTAATTCTATGCAACCTATGTTTCTCATGTTAGGGATAGGAAAATTGTGACGGCGACACCACTGGATTAAATGCTGTAAAACATGTGTTTATATGAAAAGCATAGCCTAACCGGGTAGCAGTTTGAGTGGAACATATTGTATTTTACTCTTTAATATTCGTTTCCTATGATATCCTGTCGACACATGGTCGGTATATTTAAAGAAAATGGGATTGTCCACACGAGTCACATACCATACCGAATCCTTAAATGAAAATGGATAAATTCCTATTACTCTTACTTTCACGTTACCTTTTATAGATAGATGACCTTTCCAGGAAAATAATTGGCCTATAACTTTTATGAGCATGTGGGGATCGACACAGTTGATTTGTTTTTTTTCTAACTTTTATAGTTGATCTTAATTTTCATGGTATCTCATGCCTAGATATCTACCAACGTGCTGTGACATGTAGAGAGCACAGAATTTCAACCATAGGTTTTAAATCGAGCGAAAATGCTTCTCAAAATTATTCCAACTGAAACGATGCCAAAGCCATGACGTGTATTGTTGTCTTTTTGTCTGATGTTAAAGTAGAATGACACTAACGCACACTGACAAAGTCTAATGCATTGCACAAAAAAAGGGCTAACCCAAACATAGTTGCCTTTAGTGAGTTATTTTGGGTGTGTAACTAGCGTGCTCGTAGTTATCTTGTTCCAAGATTACAGAAGTTGCCGTCCAGAGTTGACATGTTGAAGCTTACAGTTGAACAATATATTTTTGAGTTGATTGGGTTTTTTCTAAACGATAGCTTATGAAATTGAATTTTACAAATTCGTTAATTTGATAAGCCAACATATATATCCGTAACCATTTGACTCCAAAGAGTTTGCAGCAGTCATCCTAAGAAGTCATCTTTATACCTCGTTTCATTTAAAAAAAATTAAAGCTATCTTCAAATTGAAAATAACAAATGGGCAAAAGCTGATCTATGACTCCCATCGCCAGATATCGTCAGCCTTCGCTGTATTTTATGATTTTTTTCGAAGTATGGCCTACTGACTCCGAGTTCACTGACCTACGACAGATGATGCATGGTCAGTTCTCAGATATCAATATTAAATGCGTATTGGTCATTCAATATGTAGTTTTTGTTTCGTTACGCTAACCTCCTTAAAGCAAAAGTATACGTAATTAGTTCAATTAGCATATCGCCGAGGTCATCTTGTCACATTATCTAACCAGAATATTTGTGACCTTTTTTACAGCGACCCGAGTAAGTATGGTTATAGAGGCGGCAGTGTCAGTCACTGTTAGTTAATTACCTGGCGATGGCAGATATTTTTTTCCGGGCAGGTTAAATTTTACAGATACCCCTTCAATGGGAGAGTGAAAAAGATCGTGAAATTTTAGTTTACAGAGATCAGAAGTGAGGTATGTCGAGTATTTAGTATACGAAATATAGCTATTACGGCAGTTCTACTTTGCTTGGATAGGTTTTCAACTTTATCAGTCCGGATGTACGGTAGCCATTTTCAATGTATTTCCCCATACTGGTTGCCAGTGGCTGCGTCTTGTTCACTGAATCCAGTTGCCAATCTTAGTATTATTTATTTATTTATTTATTTATTGAAAATGTTTCCAAAGTAAACAATAAAGGATAAACAGAGTACAGAAGATTGGATGACCGAAACTGGTGCAAATCACGTAACTCTATACAGAGTCAGCACCATCGACACACTACACAACGACCAAAAAGAAAAACAGCAATTTAAAACAAAGCTACGACTATTAAAGACAAATAGAATAAAAAATAACACTAACGGTAGGAGTAAAAGATGGGCAGAGACCAATCCTCTATTCACAATCATCACCAGTAGGACAATGAAGCATGTATCTAGTCGCTGCTTTCTGGATTATTTCTAATTTGAGCAGGTTTGGTTCAGAATGTGCCTGCCAAACAACACTGCTAAATTCCAGGCTACGAATTATTGAGCTATTAAAAGCTTTGGATGCTCTCTCTACTCCTCGTTCTTCAGTTAACACACATCACCCAGTACTTCTGCTCCATATGGTCTGCTGGCGTCAGCGGACATGCCACATGAAAAGCATACCAACCATGAATTATTCGTTTGAAGGGATATTAAGGCTAATTATTGTGAGTAACCCTCAACAACATACGCCTCAGGTATCATATGTGTCATTGTTCTGGCTGTCTTTAACAATATTTGCTTTATTGTTAAGTTTTCTTTCATGAAACATTTGAATTGGGTCTAACACCAATTCGAAGATATTGTTTATTATTTGACCAAAGTAATGTGAACTTCCGGACTTGTCCAGTTGACTCACATATGTTGAAATATGTCAACCAGTCGAGCCTCTGGGTCAGCTCAGCCTTAGGACATGTACTAAACTATTTGATGGCTTCAGAATATGTTAAGTAGTAAGGCATCTTTCACGTTATAATTTGAAATAGTAAGTGAAAATAGACCGTTCAAACTTCTTACCAATATACCTCCAGTTTTTTATCCGCAAACTACCCGAGCTTTGTCCTTTGGTTAAACCTACTGTTAATTCTGTACGCAGGAATTGAAAACTCTTTTGCCTATTAGCGGAGGGATACTCACATTGTCGACTTGGAGGCGATATAACAATTTGCAAACAGGAAAGGACACTGAAATTGAGCTATCGTTGCGTGCAATGAGTCCAGTAGTATGTTCCTGGGAGGCAAAACCGTGACACAGAACCATCTGTACTTGAATGAGTTGTAGCTGAAACATTCATGATCCAGCCAAATTTGAGACTCGGTCTGCTACAGCTCTTCTCGCTAAGAACGCCTGCGCCCTTGTTCTTCCAGTACAGAATATGTTGTCGTTTAATATTTTAAGCAGGATTTTTGTAAAGCACGGAGCAAAGTGTTAACCTATCCTAGAATAGATTAAGTACTATTTATTGCTTCCAAGAATCAGTATTTTGTAATACATGACATGTAAAGTCACAGGATTGCAGAGTGTTAAAGTGGTAAATAAAAAGGACCTTTGTATAAAGAAGTATCTGATCATAAGCGAGTCTGGCTGCATTGTATTTTTCATTTTCGAAATCTCGTGCGGCATCGTACAGAGAATACACTTATTATCTCTTTAAATGTCACTTATTATCCGAGGAATCATGCGTGGGATGAACGGTATTTTCAATCTTGAAAATAATCAAGATGTTTTGTGCACTACCGTAAAGCTTACAGATATTTCATGTCATACTCCCTTGTTGGCATTTTCAAAGCACGAAGGCTTACCATTACGCCGTACAATGTTTCAGGGTAAATGGACAGGCAAGTCTTAAGATCATATAATGTATACATGATTGCCTAAATTCTCATATTGAAATGAAAAAAGCTGTATATTCCTTAATGTATCATTCGAACATTTAAGATATGCAGCTAAAAACATCTGACATTTATACAAAACTGAACTGATGCTTATCTCCTCTCGTTAATTAAAAGTAAAACAATGACGTATGGTTCGCTGTTATCTCCTCCTTTGTGTTTGAGACAATTTCCCCCACCGTCAAGTTGAGTCCAAAATACAGTCACATGAGCATATGATGTTTTCTATCTACAAAATTGTCCAGGCGTTCATAAATGAAGAGAAACTTGCTTTGGGCCTTCATTCTTTTGATGGCCAAGCACATGAAAGCTATGTGAGCACGAATTTTGTTTGAATGATGTTAAACTGTTATATTTAAAAGGCTTGTCGTAAAAATTAGCATAGAAAAACTGTAACTTCAATATTTGTCTGCATCGTTTACGCGGGGATAGCTGTATCTACTTTTGCAAAAAAAATGTCCGAGGGAAGTGACCGGCAACAAGTGAAGTGACAGAAATGAAAATAATGGAATTTCTTGCCTTGGCTTCAAGGATCGATGACAGTTAAGCAGTGTGAAATTTGAAGTAAAAGTATTTAGGTATTGTCTTATTAAGTTAAGAAATATGTTTTCAATACGTATCAGTAAATATTACATATTATATCATATCAGTATATTGATGGTGCAAACACAGCGATCTGATTGGTCGAGAAGCGAAAAGAACCGTGGTACATTGGCGATATACCACGGCTGGCATGCGCGCTAGCTCTCAGATTGAGGAAAATTCCTTTTATGACGTTCCACGCCAGAAATTCCATATACTGCTATAATACCAATAAATCACACCCAGCGACGGTATACCACTTGATTTTGACCATTTCACTTCATATGTCCACTCGCTATCGCTCGTGCATATATGTCGTGAACTGGTCAAAATCTCGTGGTATACCGTAGCTGGGTGTGCTTTATTGCTTAAATAATTATTCACATTATGAATGCCTTGATACACCTCAAAAATTACGCATCGCTTGAGGAATATCGAATGGGAAATTGATATTTATCGACGATCTATTCAAAATATTCAAAGATATTAGCTCGGACTGTATCTCCTTGCAGTGATGACGATCATGAAGATACATGACAACGAAAACTAATTTCGTGATTCCCATTGTTGTGTGCTGTGTACTAAGGATACATAATGTGTATAATTATCATATTATTTTTACTGATCAGACAAGTGTAATGAATTATCATTGTTTGAGCACTCACATTGGTAGCTGTGCACATGTTAACGGGAGATAATAGTAGTTCATTTGTTTCGCATGCTTGCGGCATAAGGTGATAAGAGAATGCCGTAATTTCATATTTCTATCGTATTCGAAGTCCAGCCCATAGTTCCAAATGGCATGAAAAAAATTGTCAGTTCCACCTCACTGGGATAACGGAACTAATATGAGGGCGTTTTTAGCTCACGTGTGTAAACACGTGGGCTATTGTCATAGCGATGTCTGTCTGTCTGTCCGTGTGTGTGTGTGTGTGTGTGTGTGTGTGTGTCTCTTTCTGACTGTCTGTCTGTTTACATGATAACTCAAAAACGCCTGAACGGATTCAAGTCAAATGTGGTACACAGGTACCATATGCTACTTGCAAGAAGTGATTAGATTTTGGTTAGTGTGGCTTGCATATTAATGAAGTTATGCAATATCGTTTTTTTCCGTACAATGGTTTCCCTATGGAGACGGTAATTACAGTGTAGACATATATCAAGAAAAACTGCACAAAATTTCATGAAACTTTTCACAGATGACAATCTCAGAACATTATCATGATACTGTGAGTGTCATGTCAATTATCTTCTCATTTGCATATTTAATGAACTTTTGTTATTAGTGAGATAACTCTGAATTTCCTGCATTAAACTTGATGATACTTGCAACAAATATTGATCTATATCTAATTATTCTTAGAAGCATTAGGAAGTGTCAAGTTGATAAATAGCTCATTTGTATATTTTATGAAGGTCTTTAATTAGTCATATAACTCCGTTATAACTTCACCAAATGTGATGAAATCTGCTGCAGATACTGATCCGACTGATATCTAACTGTAGTGTAAAGCATTTAGTAGTGTGGAATTAATTAAGGGTCCATTTGCATATTTAATGAACTTTGTAATTATGTATATAACTTTGAAATTACGGCACCCAAGTAAGTGAAATTAGGTGCATATATTGATTTGATAAATATCTAATTGTACTGAGAAGCATTTGGCAGTGTCAAGTTAACAAATCGGTAATTCGCATATTTTATGAAGTTTTGTAATTAGTGATATAACTCCAAAATAACTGCACCAAATGTGATGAAATCTGCTGCAGAGACTGATCCGACGGATATCTAATTGTGGTGTAGAGCATTTAGTTGTGTGAAGTTAATTAAGGGTTCATTTGCATATTTAATGAACTTTGTAATTAGTGATATTACTCCAACATTACAGAGTTAAATTTCATGAAACTTGCTACAGATGTTGATCTGATAAATATCCAATTGTACTGAGAAGCATTGAGCAGTGTCAAGTTAATAATTAGCTCATTTGCATATTTCATGAAGTCTTATAATTAGTCATATAACTCTGAAATAGCTGCATCAAATGTGATGAAAACTGCTGCACATACTGATACGACAGATATCTAACTGTGTTGTAAAGCATTTAGTAGTGTAAAGTTAATTAAGGGTTTATTTGCATATTTAATAAACTTTGTAATTAGATATATAACGCTGTAATTTCGGCACCAAAATTTTGTGAAATGTGCTACAGATATTGATTTGATAAATATTTAATTGTGCTATGAATCATTGAACAGTGTCAAGTTAATTTAGGGTTTATTTGCATATTTAATGAACTTTGTAATTAGTGACATTACTCTGAAATTACAGCATTAAATTAAACAAAATGTGCTACAAATGTTGATCTGATGGATATGTAATTGTCTCATAAAATATTGAGCAGTGTCAAGTTGATTAACAGCTCATTTGCATATTAAATAAGGTTTTTTAATTAGTGATTAAACTCTGAGAGTACTGTGCGAAGTTGATAAAAACCTGCTTCATATAGTGATAACATATATCTCATTGTTCTGTGAAGCGTACTACTATTAATGAACCTGTTGTAAAACACGTGAGCATATTCAGTTCATATCTGGTTTTTTCATGGCAGTATAATGGTACCGAGTAAACAAACAAAATCTTTAATACCGTTCCAAAAGTTAATAAAATATCTGTTAATGCTAAACACTAGGATCAGTTTTTAATATTATTACAAAATATCTTAACTTTTATTACTAAGTTGGAATTATTACAAAATGCTGATACCCTTGTTACATTATGCGTAGACAATTTATTATTTCGAAATGCTGATACCCTTGTTACAAAACGGGTAGACTGTTCTATTACAAAATACTGAAGACAATATTACAAAATACGTCAGTTTTTACAAAATGCTGACAACCCTATTACATTTTGCGTAAGTTATTACAAAACACGTCAGTATCGTAGATATATTATCGAGCTGCAATCGTAGCATAGGATAGAAGTAATTTTTATACCCTGCCGGGAAAAATATTTGTTATGTCGTCAACCACATCGAATACAATCAGTTAAGACTGCGGTTAATGTAAATTTGAAGCCGCACAGTCGTTGTTGTAACATTAAATATTTACCCGTGTACATGGGAGAAAACATACCTAGGCCAACCATATTTAGATTTATGGGCAAATCGCTTGAGAAAAAATGGGATCCATTTCAAATTTCATTTGTAATTAGTCACATTGAGCGACCAGGATGCAATCACTTCCGCAAAGCGAATCGAAATTACCCGTATGCAGTTTGTTTAATAACCAGGTAACGACATCGTTGCAGGCACTCGGTTGCATGTACAAACGTAGCTTACAGGAAAAAAATACAGTGTGCCATAGTGTTAATAACACGGATTTTTGAATTTATTACCATATGCGTGGGTATTGTTAAAGTTGGCCAGGTAGCGCTGACGTATTGCAGTGGATCGAGACGACACGACATACCATTGCATCAAGGTACACGTATGTCAGAAACTACTCATTTATATGAAAGGAGTTTTAATGTGTACTATGATATTACAACAAGGAAAAAAATAAAAAATTCTGAAATTTACATTAATGTGAACCTATATACTTTCTCAAGAAGATACGTTTAAATAAACTGTCCTATTTTCCGCGCAGAAGGACTAAGGATATGACATCAGAAACTAAACACTTCTAGTTCGGCTCAGGTTTTTAGCAATTTTAATTTCTCCGTTCAACGCATGGACATCGTCATGAACTCGATTGGCTTGTCTACGCTGTGCGATATAATCTTGGCAATTCGGGCATTATTTCACTTTAATATTATGACATCAGTGTACAGTAATAACAAGAGGAGTTAAATATTTTGCAGTCTCAAACCGTAAACCTAGCCATAAAATACGGTGAAATACTTCTTGGCATGTCGCACGTTTCAGGCTTCGAGAGGTTGAGATAAGACAGTGCACGAGGAACGCACATATGCTCATGGGTCTCGTTATAGGTCTCTGTTTTCTAAAGGAAAAGATTAAGCCATGAACGCGGTCAGAAATAAAAGAAAACAAAAGCATATCGATGGAAAGTTATTAATAATTAAGTGTCTACGGCTACGCAAAAGTCAAAGTAAAATCCAACTCTGACTTGTAACGACACAAGCAGTTTCTATGGTATAAATTCGAAAGTAAATCGACACCTCACAAACCAACCGACTTTGTAAACGTACATCAAAGTTGTCCGACGCACGTTCATAATCTAGCTTTCTTTCCAAACTGACTGTCACGGACTATCTGATGAAACTTGTAATTTAAGAAGAACGAGAATAAATACATGTCTACAAATCCATATTCTTATCGACAACCATTAGAACAAAACTCGTAGAAAAATTATTTGTAAGGGTCAAAATGATTTGGGACAGGGGAATGTGTGCAAAGAACGATGCCTTGTTCATTGGCGCCATATTTATTTCTAAGAAGAGCACGAGTTAACTTGGCATAAATTCATAGATTTCGTTATTGACTCTCAATGTCTTATGGGAATAGCAAGCAGAGTTTAAATCATTAACAGCGTTGAAATAAAGTTTACAAGCAGGTGTCCATTTCCTGCACAAGCATTTCCAACTTTCGGGACCGGACAGAAATTGCAGGGGGAGGGCCGGTGTTTTTCAAAATGATTCTGCACGAAACATAGTGACCCTTCAAGTGTGTTTGCAAGAAAAAGTGACCCTCCGCAATTTTCATGCATATATAACAGAGACCTTCCTCTGCGTGTAACGGTCCGTATCATTAATAATTAACATATAATTTTTCATTTGACCTTTGAACTTGAAAACAATACCTTTTAACCTTTACAAATAATCACTTTAATGCGAGGTTTCAAGTAATTCAATGAAAAGGGGATCACCAACCACAATAATTTTGTCAACTACAATTGGCATTCAAAATCGACAAAAGCTGTATGTTTAACTTCATTTATATTTTGGCTTGTAACTGTACAGAGAGCACTATTATTGTTTGTCAAGAAAGTTATTACAGCCTTAAAATTAATATTTATCAACATATACATATCCATTCTTAAAAACAGCAAGTTTGGTAGTGGGTAAATATTTAATAGTTACCTCCTAGGCTATCATGAGAAGAGAATTAATATTTTTGGTGAAATTCCAATGTAAAATTTGTTGTTCACATCTGCTCTTTCGAACACTTTATTCTTATCACATGCATTTATATCAATTGTCAAACATTTATAAAGACACAGATTTACCTTGTTTTGTATCGAAAAAATTATTCATACATAAGTTTCCTCATAGACTACAATGTATAGTGAATCAACATTTCGGTGGAATTCCAAAATCAAATTTCTTGCACACACATGCACTTGTAACTACCCTAGTCCAACCAAGTACATTAGTTTCCTCATAGACTCCAATGTATAGTGAATCAATATTTGGAATAAAAAAGTCAAATTTCTTGCACACTCATTTACTGTTTAATTCCCATTTCAAGCAAAGTACATATATTTTGTCAAACATATAAATATACAGATATAGCTTGTTATGTTGGGGGAAATTGTTAATAGTTTGCCCAGTAGAAGCCAATGTATTATGATTTGATATTTTTGACTGAAGCACATATCTTGCCTTCGTAGAGTTGCGATAGTTGCGCAAAATGATGATCCTCCTTTAACGCATGCGTGAAATAGCATGACCCTTCAAAAATGCTTGCACTAAAAATGGCGACCCACCCCAAAAAACACCGACCCTAACCCCAACTCCCTGTAATATCTGTCCACAGCCCCTTACGACTAGCACCGAAAAAGAATTCCATAAGTTTTCTTTTATACTCTACATTTGAATAGACCGATTGATCAAAGCACTTGAGATTACTCTGGTTCTGTTATGGTGCTTGATTGTTGACATCTGACTCTTATCAATGACAATAAAGTATAGGACATGGCATGTTAGTGTAAGTCAATCATTTATTCTCCATTCTAATGAATTTTCTAAAATTTCGTCTGCTAACCAAAGTCGCGTGCTTCATTTCTATAAGAATGTCCCCACGTCTATATTTTAAGGCGATGGGACTTTTGTTTGCACAGCTCTGTTATCGGCAAATTGCGATAAAGGCTTTCAAATCATTCTTTTGTTGCGGACACATCAAGCTGATATCGATTTGTTAACATTTTACGTCGAGATAACTCAGGCTGTAGATATAGAGCATTCAACATTTAATTATAATCTATGTACTGTCCTCTGGTGTAAAAAAAGCCATCTCGCTTAAAATCAACTTACTGTACGTTAGACAGACAGACAGACAGACAGAAAGACAGAGACACACACTACATACATGCATGCATGCATGCATGCATGCAGGCATGCATGCATGCATACATACATACATACATACATACATACATACATACATACATACATACATACATACATACATACATACATACATACATACATACATTTACAAGCGTAAATAATTTATTCTTTTTTCCCGGCTTAGGTCATTCTTACACAATTAATGTTTCATCATTCCCTCGGGGTTAACTTTCGTGATGCATGAGGTTTTTTTCAAATAAATCTTTTGAGACTTTGATGTCACATCTCGAGCAATGACTCTAGGTTGTTTATAAATGTCACCTGTCGACTTTCAAAAATAAATGGAAATAAGAAAGTCTTGACTTTATCAAGCAGAGAATGATAACATTGGGTCTCCCAAGATACACTTCTCACTAAAACGTATTAAGAGAACTCTTAAAAACAGTTGATTAGTGTATTATTTCTTCCATTTTATACACTCGAGATACCTTTTGGATCTCACTGAGTGATGTGCCCTTGTCGTTGATAACATGATATCATGTGTGTGTGTCTGTGTGTGTGTGTGTGTGTGTGTGTGTGTGTGTGTGTGTGTAAATGTTGTAAGTATTAAATTAGCATCTTCATGCGATATGCACATAAGCCCATGTAGTATGTGTTTAGTTTGTTTGAATGAAGTACAATTTTATATAAATGCGAAAACAAGCAATTTTGCAAATAAGAAGATATTACTTGCAGTCATGTACACTTAAGCATTCAACAACAGACCCCAAAGGCTTGTTAGTGGTATATATTTACGTGTACCATCAGCTACAGTTTCGTATTCAGCTAACCTACTACTGTATAGGTGTCAAGGATCAGAGCTATAATGAGACTAATTACCGGACAATTTTGGGCCAGATTTAATGTAAATGTGATCAAATATCACATGATATATATTAATTATTTTGTGCTTGTTGAGCATTTCATGGGTATGGGTATAGAAGGTTAGATTAGTAAAATAACAAATAGGTGACGGCTATACTTGAAGATGTAAGTTTTATTTGCCTATGTTTGTTTGTTGAAAATAACATTTGCCATTTTCCAATTCAAGAAATATTCCGAGGAATCAGTCACAGTGCATGGAGAATAATTTTTTTATCTTCATGGTTGATAAAGGTAATACCTGTCTGAGTTGAGTGATTTTTTGCTGATTGATTTATTTTTATTTAAAATCTACAGTAGTGTTATATATAGTATTAGTTTATGCTGAGAAGGAATGAACGATGTTGGTGTATTCGATCAGTCAGAACGTCGGGGTTTTTCCTTTTTAATTTGTATTCAATGTCTCACAAAACCTGTTGCACACGAGAGTTTCGTTACCGTTGATCAAATACGGATGACGTTGATTGATATTGATATAGTATGAAAACATAATTTTCGCTATTCTCTACATTTCGGGAAATGTAAAATGCTTTAAATTGCAAATAATTATCATGCCTATTAAGCTCATTTTACACCAAAAATTTTGCGGTGCGGTCAAAATGACATATAATTTCAAATGAGTACTCTGAACACGGAACGACGATTTATTTATAGCTGCAGTGTACGCTGTCTTCCCGATTATATTTGCTGCTTCATAGGAGTGTCACATTTTATGTCTCCCCAAGTTACTTACACCATGTGCTTTCTCACCAACATCATTACTTATGGGTATGATATCTTTAATTCTCTCGAATCTAGATATTACTAAAAGTACAATGAACTGCAGAGCACTTTCATTTCACATGAATTATCTTGATGCACCTTTATTTGACACAATAGTCTATATTTGTGATCACCATAACTCATCAAAACGTCAGCGATTCTTTGTACGTATACTTCTTCACGATAATCTCCAATGATTACTATCTTTCAAATGAAAATAATACATTATAATAAATCACCATGATTTATAAGATGATGTTCCCAACGGCACAATTGCTCATTCGAGGTGACCTCTATATCAGTTAGGCCCCTCTCCCACATCCTTTCAGGGTTGACATATACTGTCAAAAAGCGATTTTCATATTACACAATATAAAAATATATTTTCATTGATTACATCACGTACGAGTTAGTAGTGTTTAGCTGTGCATCACTGCACGACGCAGTTCGATTAAAGGGAAACAGTCGTCGGAACTGTGCCTGTGTGAGTTCCTTGTTTATGTGTTTCATGCACGATATCCAGATGCACATCATCATTATAGCTGCAACATTTAAATTATACGATGTAGATTATGACAGACATGTTTAACTTTCATCAATCACCATCATACCGTGGATACAGTGTTTATATTGGTCGTATGGGTCCCATGCGACCTTTGAGCGTAGTTCCGACGACTGTATCCCTTTAATTATGTCGACTTGTGAGACAATGTTGTAATGACGTCTCACCTTTGATGCAAGTTGCGATAACGTCTTCGTTGGAAGCTGTAACGACCACAACACAAAAAAGTATAAAACTAGGCCCTATTGACATTGCTCTGAATACAAGCTGAATAGCCCTTTTTAAAATGTATTGTACGAGAGTTCTGTAAGTGATGGTTTGTGGCTGGGAGACAATTCAAATATTTGCCACGTGATGTAACAATTTCTTTTTTATGACCCTGAGGAATTGCAAAATAATTATTGCAGCTTAAAATTGAATTATATTTATGAGTATCACCAACACATTTAAGTTAAAGACTTAAATATTCTGCTGCCAGGTCGAGAGCAATATGGGTTGTCTTGTGTTCATCCATTTCAGTGATAATAGCATGTCCTCTATGGGAGCACTGGGCCTACTTTAAGTATGATTCTCTTTGCCCTATTCTGCAACATTTTGACCTCGAGTCTGCATATGTTGTTATTGATGTAGAACACCGTATAGTTGATCAATAATCCCAATGTGGTAATGAAAGTGAGTAATAAATAATTTGCACTTTTGAGGAAAAATGTAAGAAAGCTCTTGCTAGAACAACGCATGTAAAAAGACTGATATAACAAGGTAGCTGATAATATATTCTTACTTTACGACCTCGTGAGACTGATGTAGGTTTGACATGTGGACGAAGAGCGGATCAGAGACTTGCCAACAATGGCGATTATAATTGCAACACGCACTAGCACGACTCCCCAATATTCCCAAGGGCCCAGGTTTTCATCATCGCACGTAGTTGGCTAGTTTATAACACCTTCCAGACGCATTTTAACATGTTGCACGTGAAACAAATTCAATCGTCAGAAAATAAGTCTCATTTTTTACATTTTTGTGCACAGCAGGTGGCATTAAAATTTATTTCCTGTTTAGTCAAGCGACGCCTCGAGTTTAATGAGTCCACAAGGCAGAATGAAAAAGAAGTTATAGTTACAGTTTTCAAAGCAGATTTCCACATCAACGATGACTCCACTGAAACTCTGAACCTGTACTTTGTAGAATAGAGGACTGATATGTTGCTTTCTTTTATCCAAGGTTACAACATCAAGAATGTCAAATCTGGCAAAACTAACATGGCAATGCACAAGGAGAAAATAGTCTTAGGCAATTAAATTATGTGAGGCTGATATGTGAAGGTTGATCTCGAACATATCGCGTACACACAAGTTGCAGGTCTTTGGCGGGTATTTAGCCCGAACTTCCTGGGTGAAGTTCATGCGGGGAAACTCGTATTCCTCTGAATGGAATTACTTCATCATAGAAAGTTTTGAGTCACAGGACCTATTGTAGTGAGATTCGAACGTTTGTTAAAGGTATGACCCTACCAGAGAACAGCAATCACTAACTTGTGACGCATTCGGCTGGACATCATCTTTCCAGGGACTTATACAACGAGTATCCTTAAAAGGGGGTTACCTTGCAAAGTTTTGAAATAGTGAAACAAATTACCCTAAAGTTTGCGATATTAAAAATTCAATATGGTCAAATCCCTGTGTAAACTGTATGGGCTATATTAAAATTTGGATTTTCGAAAAACTAAGACGGTGAAAACATTTTTGTTTCTCCAAAGGTTTAAAATAAGCAACCACAAGTGGTAGATCAGAAAGGAATTGTAGAATTTCAGAGTCGGAATTCCTTTCTCCAGGGCGCGTTCTACCTTAATCTCGGGCAACGAAGTAAGTGGCCGTTACCTTCTAATGAAATTCTTATCTGAACCATAGAGAAACATAGATAGAGTCGCAACGGGTATTGTTTAAGGCGTTAAGCAGTTACGTAACCCATCCATGTTTGCCTCGCCTCAGGTTGCTCTCTCCTCTCTTTTCCGAAGAGTGCCGATTATGAATCCTTCGGTAATTTTCGGAGTTTCGCCAATTGTTAAGCGAAAGTATGTTCGGCAAAGTTTGTGTTGTTGTTGTCGTGTGGTGCTGAGCAGAATTGACGTGCTGGCGAAAACGGGAGTGTTTTGAGCTTCAGAAAAGTGAGTTTTACCGTTTTAAAAATTCCTCTCATATTTTTATGAATATATAATGAGTGTGTTTGAACCAAATTTGAAAGTCTGGTTTCACTCAATGGTTTACGGCCAGGCATACCTTCTTTTACACGTGCGTCAAGGAAGGACATGTTTATGAAACTGCTGGCGTGTTATGTTTTGATTGGCGTGAAGCAGTGTTTCTGGCCTGAGAGCTCACAAAGTAACTATGGTTGCTACGCGACTGGCAGTACGATGCCATCTCGTCGTATTTTTCGCATAATCTCGTGTAATTATCAACCACAAACAAAGCCTCCAAAAAGTTTAACACCTTTGAAACTCATTTTAATATGAAAAGCCAATAGTCTACCGAGACGACCATTGAACAAAAGGCATGCAAGCGTTGCCACTCTGTCTTTGTTACTCTGTGTCTTAACAGCATCTTTGCTCTTGTCCTCGCCATTGCCGTATTCTGTTATCTTTGACGATGACCTTGTCAAATCTCTCTGTCTGCTAAAGAAATGGATAGCGAGTCATTAATGAAAGATCACCCATGCGTGTTCATACATGCATGGCAATAGCATTATCGTGTGATATATGATACGACACTTTTTCTATCTACAAGTTGGCATTAATCAGTATGTACATTCATTATTCGTAGTTTGAGAAATGTGTCACTACATATTTCCCCTTGTTGTGGAAGACACTACTAGTATTACTCAACCACAAGAAAACGGTAGTGTGACAGTCGAAGACTAATTAGTAAACCTACCTATTAATTACAATTGCAAAGTCTAGTTTCAAATAACTGAAGGATGGTGATTTGGTCATAAATAACAATAATACCTATCAGTTATCCAAAAATCATAAGTCAAAAGTCATACCACACAGTTATAGTACAGGACAAACACAGTGCAGCAAATCACAATGTACCGGTACACACCACACAGTCAAATCGTTAAAGAAAGATATATTGACTTCCTGTTAAGCAAACAAAAAGTGATGTCAGGTATTTCGAAAGGTTGAGCACATCCTGCCCCTCATGTGGCACCCTCCATATACCGATTTTGTGGTCAAAATAGGGAGGAAAGTCACAATAAACAAACAGATTCTATTGATGCCATCAGTAATCATCTGTTATCTTATCTTCAAAAAGCCAGTTTGAACTCGAATGTATAATGTATGGTTGGCTACTAACGGAAATGCGTATGTTGTCTTGGCACCATTTGTACTACGAGGTCTAAGAGTTACTGATTCAAACGCAAGAATTCGAATGTTTAAAGCTCAATTACCCGAGGCTTTTTGAGATATATATATATATATATATATATATATATATATATATATATATATATATATACCATACCGTACGCTCTGTGCCCAAGTTCAGAGGTTGCCACAAAGCCATTATGGTGATAACCGGGAGGGCACATTGTATACATTTTGTGTATTTTGCTCACTGCTTTAATAGTAGTTAGAGTACTCTGAGATTGTTGGGCAGCCTCTTGCGTAATATAAGGGGCGTTTACTGTTGGCATTATGCTTCGCTCATGGTATGTATTGCCGTTGGAGCACTCTGGTGAGTCCATATTTTCAATCCTCAACAATGAACCGTACACTCTGTGCCTAAGTACAGAGGTTGCCATAAAGCCATTATGGTGATAACCGGGAGGGCACATTGTATACATTTTGTGTATATATATATATATATATATATATATATATATATATATATATATATATATATATATATATATTTGTCGATGTGCCCAGAAATTTATCGCCGTTTACCATTCAAACGATAATTGACTCGTTGTTGTTCTTGTTACTGCCCCTGGATGAAACTGTCTTATGTGTACACCTCAAAAGGCTTGTTAACGATCTTCATTTGTTTCGAAGAAAATTACAACATCCTGGTAGCACAATTGACTGTTACATTAACAGACAAAGCGGTCCAGACTCAAAATTCTATTTGTAAGAGTTCAATTGTGGTTCTGTATAGGGAGTTTGTATGCCCCAAGGACACCTTAG
>LD344306.1:270035-280325 GCA_001465055.1 Ptychodera flava | reverse complement strand
TTTCAAAACTGGGTACATTGTCACCAAACGGCCTCAACATTCTTAGCTAAAAGTAACTTAAATAACAATTGCTCACAGCGCCCTCGGACAGGCACTATAAATAAGCATTACCGCCAATTTTGAATTGCCACTTTCCATCTGCGCCACACATAAACGGTAAGAATTGTCATATTCTATATCCTTTGTCAGTTTATAATTTTACTCAGCCTGTAAAGTCCGTTCAGCATTTAATTAGGATCAACACTATCCTTACACTGCTCTGTATTTGTCTGTATTCTCCCTTGTAGACATCTTCAACCTGATGAAGTCCTACTTTTAGGACGAAACGTTGTATCAAAATTACCAACAGAATAAACAGAAAATATACAAGCAGATCAGTAGACGTGTGCAATTTTATTCATCTAGTATTACCAAACCACGCTACGAACAACACTGGGAGCTATCTGTACATCTCAAGTATATATATATATATATATATATATATATATATATATATATATATATATATATATATACATATATACATATATATATATATATATATATATATATATATATATAAATATATATATATATATATATATATATATATATATATATATGTATCTGTGTATGTATCTTTGTATGTGTGTGGTTTTCTGAAAGTATAATATTTTATAGCGGTTCGAAGTAAAGCGTTAAAATTTTGTTTTGTCGGCACAGAGATATCTAGCTATGCAGGCTGGGGTGGATCTCAGCTGATAGATACAAAGTATGTAAACTGTAGCAAAGGAAATGACACCAGCTGCAATGCTGTTGTAATCTTGGCGGGATTGCCTTGATCGGTGATTGGTGGGAAGTTTCGAAGGAAACATTTAGAGGCCGTTGATTGGCTGTGACTGTGGATGAAGTGAGGGTGCCACACGAGGTAGCACCAGTCCAGACTCACGTTTCAACGGGCCGGGGCACTGTGAGACACCGAGTCCGCCGTATCTACCGAAACAAACGAATTATCCCAGTCATATGTCTATGAATCAGGACGGACCTCAGCAATCTGCTTCACAAGGTGGGCTGCCAGATCACTTAGATCGTATTACCGCCGAAGTGGGCGCATGAATGGCAGGCAGAGACGAGAAACTGTTACACAACAGTAGTATATATAATTTGTTTTCTGTGACACGTATTTTGTTTTTCCCCCATTTTCCCCCATTGGAAACCCCTCCATATAGCTAAAATGACACCAACCGGAATTCCCCCTTACGCGTTTGCCTATTGTGCATGCATGGAAGAGGCTCACTGAGTCAGATATAGTACAGAAGGGTAATCCCCAAAGGGGTAATCCCCCTTACCCGTTTGCCCTATTGTGGGAATGCCCCCCCCCCCATGCAGCCACGCTATTTATAAACACACAACATGTATAGACATGTACGTGAGGGAAACTCCGTGGGAAATTCACCATCAAACTAGCCTATATAAAGGGCTTTTTTACCCCTGTGTTGTCAGTCAGTCGCACAGCTACCCAGAACCGAAGTCCAGCTGATGTGAGTATGTGGATTTTTTTCCTACTGCCACGTCTGAGGTTGCAGTTTCTACGGAGTTTTTTTTGAGTCCTAATATAGAGAAACAATATGGCAGAAGGAGGAGAAGATATACCACTCCAGGATTTCGATGATGCAAATTTAAATAACGATGATGCTACTGCTGAAACATTCTTTATAGACAATAATGCTCTTGCAGAAGCCGATCCTTTCCAGGCTAGCGCATGCGATAGTCCGTATGTGGATCGTACGACTAAACAGAGAGTAGAAATTACAAGTCAAATGTCTGAACGACTCTTAGACAAATATAATATTACTAATCTTGATGCACGAAAAGATTTGATTATAAATGCTAGGATTATTGGTGGTGATCTGTATTATAAAGACATCAGAGTTACAACAGTTAAGGGAGTAGATTTCTAGAGAAATCAACATTAAGGGGGAGGAAAGGAGGACCTGAATTTATAAATAAAGTATTAGATCCGCCTAACACGAGGGACCGCTCCAGCGCAGAGCCCAAATTTGTGAGATCAACATTGTATTCTGAAGATGTGAAAAATGATAAAATACCGGCTGAGAAGATGACACCAGAAGACATGGGTATATACAAAAATGAACTGACATTCTTACGGCAAGATGCTAGTGGTAATGCACATAAAATACAAGCTTTTGAAAATAAAATCGATGAATGGAATGATCTAAACCCCGAATATAGAGCTATTAATGACGAATTAAGGATTGCGAATATGCGTCTTGGCGAGCTTAACAATGAAAAAGTTAAAATAACGCCAGAGAAAAGAGAAGTTGAAAAACAGTTAAAGGAAATTCCTGTAGAACACACCAAAGCAAAAGAAAAAGCCGAGAAACTACTAGCTGAACTCATAACAAGCGAAGCTAAAATTGTTGATTGAATTGAATAGGAACATGGTAAAATCAGTGAGGCACATGAAAGTCTTGCTACTACTAGGTCTCTTCGTGATGTAATTGTGGATCCAGAATTGTCACTAAGGTTGAAACTGACAGAATTATTTAAACGAAATGGTATTACAATTGCTGCATTACTTACTGCCCTTGGAATGTCAATATCAACAATTGCTCTAGCTGTGACTAAAGTAGGAGCAGGAACTGGCGGCTCTGGACCGCCCAAAGTATACACAAAAGCAAAAGAAATTGTTTCACAATTTGGTGAATGGTTAAAAACCTTGGCTGCAAAAAGTGCTGCTGCAATACCTGGTCTAATTGGTTCCCTTGTCAGTTTTCTGTTAAAAACAGCAGGATCAGTTGTTGGATTCGTTGGAGAACAACTATGGATATTTTTGACAGGTTTCACACTGGTCATAATAAATAAAATTATGTATTAATATATGACCCCGCATGTTTGGTGAAAAGAATATTGCAAAGTTTCTTTCTAAAAATAAGGACCTGTTTGGTTTCTCTGTTGAATTGGAATGGTGTAAACTCCGACGAGTAAATCGACATATACTTCGAGCAAATCCAGGTGTCCGACTCAAAGATGATAATCTATATCATAACATATTAGCTTTCGTGAAGGAATGCCAAAAGACTAACTTCTTTAAGCGTCTAGAATTCATTAACGTCTTTCAGGAGATTGACGTCGACGATGAAATGGAAGTCCAACATTTACAAGAATATTGGGTTCTTGGACTGATTCGCGACACAGGTAATCAATTTATCTTTCAGTCAGACGGAAATATTTATGTAAAGATGTGATTTATTTTTTCTTTTTAACTGTAATTTTTTCTTCTTCACAACTATATACATTACACAAAAATGGGTTACGATAGATCATTATTACCGGAATTCACCAACCGAATACTGCAGGGAACGAAGTCAGAAAGAACTCATCATGTGATTGCCCATAATCCAAGTGAGGCAGATCCAGGCCAGACACTTATCATACGATGTCCAAAGTTAGAAAGCGGAGTAGTACTAGTTCCTAACACTTTTGATCTGGTTTTTGATCTCGAAGTAACGGGACATGTACATAACCGAGTAGTACAAAATGTTGCAAAAAAATTGGTGGAGCGTATGGTTCTCACATTTGAGGGTCAGGCACTTTTCAATTTGAATAAATATAACCTCATTGAATGTTATTGCGATCTCTTCAAACATAAAAAGGAGAGAACGAACATGACACTGTACGGAATTCAGAACAAAAATCTAAGAAAATTGAGAAGTCACGCGGCCGATGCAGATCACAACGTCGTGGACGATAATTTACTTTTCACCACATATAAAACAAAATATGCTATTCGTCTGTCTCATCCCCTCGTAACAGGCCATGGAGTTGCATATCCAAAAGAGTTAGGGAGTCATATTGAATGGGAAATTACGCTTGCACCCGTCTACCAATTACTTGTCGGTAATGCTGCTATTACAGCCAATTATAAATTAAAAAACATTCAAATGGAATACGAAACAATATCTGATCCCGCCCTCGCGAGGTCAACTGCTGGTTATTACAACAGTGGAAAAAGTTTTCTCTACGAGCATATACATTATTTTAGAACAATCCCATTCAAAGAATCAACCACAGTTATCAATGAAAATGTGAATGTACCACGACGTAGCATGAGAGGTATTGCGATACTCTTCACTAAAAACAGAATCAGACAGAACTGAACAGTGAACTTTTCTTTAATCCATCCATTGAATCTGTGTCTGTAATGATTTAGGGTATTGCAAACAAAATATACGCTCAGAAGATGTTACCAAGACAATTTTGGAAAGAAACACGACGGTATTTTGCTGAAGATAAAGATTGGTGTGAAATTGATATAGATGAAGTTGATTATTTGAAGAATAAATTTTGTTTGTTTATTGATCTGCGTAGCTTTAAAGATATTGAATTTCATGGAAATGGTCTTAGAGTAATGAAAACAAAGGATGGAATACAGCTTGAAATCCTGAAAAAAGATACTTCAGTTAGGGCTGGCGACGACGCTCACGATGATAATATATTTGCCCACGTTTATGTTATTAGCGATGCCCAGGTCTCTGTTGAAAACAGTAAATTAAAGTCTTTACTAGTTTAGTTAACTGGAGTATACTACAATTATTTTTTATCATCCCTTACATATACAGTAAAAAAAATGCACGTCTCAGTTGTTGAAAGCGTTGAACAATTGGCCGACTATATCGAAAGAACTAGTGCTGCATATCGACGAAGTTATAAATTGATGGGCCGAATTGATATGGCTCTTAATATTACTAAAGGAATTCTTGTAAGCTCTGCTGTAATAGCAGCAATTCCAACAGTTCCGGTACTCATAGCTTTAACGCCTGTACCAGGTGTTATTATTGATGTGATACAAGGAAAAACAGGAGTATCAAAAAGACGAGAGAAATATAAACATTATTACGTACAGTATAAACAGCTGCTTACACAAATACAAGAAAAAGGTGCAACAACAGAAAATGCCTCACACCTTATTCAGGACATTTTCAAGCAGGCACTAGAAATTAAAAAACAAGAAGGATTTAGTCCCCCTTTAGAAAGATACATGTGACATTATGGATTAAATGGATATGAAAGTTAACTCCGTTAGCGTTCCGAAGGGGAACTCCGTCCTATCAGCCATATTTCTGCCAACCATTCGTGAGTGTCTGGATTGTATAACTGCACACGTTTGATATCATTTGGCGCCATCATAATTTTACTACGCTTTTCACTACGGATTTCACCTGGTTTTTTCCTCACAAATTGAACAAATTGTGCCCGCTCGGGCTCCTTCCCAGTTTCAAACAGATCCTTATAGTCTTCAAAGTTCAAATGTTTTCTAACACAAACATCTTTTATCCCTTTATTTTTTTTCATCTCGGAAGTTGGAGTCCAAAAAGTGTATACTTTGGAACGAATACCAACAAAATCAAGAATAGGTACACCATTCAACTCATCTTTAAATTTACCTATCACCTTTTTATTTATCTTCGGAACTCCCATCTCATCTTTCATCCCACTAGTATCATATATCGACTCCTTACCATTCTTTTCCACATCTTCCCGAACTATATCATTGAAAGTTGTATCTGCAGAAGGAAGAGGTACACTGTAAACAAAACTGCCAGTATCCATGTAGGCTAATCATATTCCAGGGAACCGTACCCGAAAGTAATTGTAATGCGTCTCATACATAAGCAGCTTAGAAAGTTCAAGCACTGCCGCGCCAATGAAAACTGGTTTTACATATCTATGCTCATCCGTTTTCAGTTCCAGTAGGGCACTGTCGCAGGAATCACCATCCTCTTCAGAAGTTATGAGAGTTATGTGTTTCATCTTTGGAGTATACTTCTGAATCTTTTTATGACCACTAACGGTACCGTTCCGGCCCGAAACAAATTTAAGGTCTCTGTACTTTCGAACGTCTTCTATTGTCTTGCCGAACATTGCGTTGTTCATCAGCTTATAGAAATTCTTTTCAAAATCTGTCTTTCCCTTTGTCCTCATTTCAGTGTTAAAGGCAATGTAGTCGGCAAGACACGGCGCCTCTTCGAAGGCAAGCGCCCGATACACCTTTTTTAGTCGCATTCCCATCTGAAGATAGAATTCAAGCAACTTGTAGTGTAAGACGTATCTCTCTCTGTCCATTAGACTTGTAATCAGTCGACTGCCCTGCCTCGGAAATTCATGGTGATGCGGCGCTAGTGGTCTACTTCTAGAAAACTTGGCGGAAATCTAGCGTCAGGTCCCCAATCAAAACCTGCTCCATCTTCCCATTCTAACAATTCTTCCATCGTCAACCAATGAAGTCCGCCCGTGGGCATTGCCTGACTCATTGCCCAGCCATAAATATTATTAGCATCGAGATATTTTATTTCAGACAGCGGCTTCTCCGGATCATAATTCCCGCCAGCTCCGCCAGGCTCGTCTGTTGCGTAAGCTGGATGATTTGTCTGTAAATAATGAATATTACACTGGCTGATACCACCTCGAATTCCCCTCTGTACGAAATTCATCTGCTCAGCATCATGAATGAGTTTAAATTTATTACCCGTATAAAGTAACATAGCATCCCATGTCAAGCCGGGGCTGACATGTAATGCGCTGGATCTAACTTGTACGCTTTTAAACATGTGTCACAGAAATTTTCGAACACGTTGGCAAGAAGGAGAACGTCCGTCTCACAATAGAATTCCATATAATCTTTAATCGTCCGACATCCAACTTTGTCCCACACCTTCAATGCGTGTTCGTGATCAGACTCAGAAATCCCCTCTTCCGTTAATTCGCCATAAAATTTGTGTCGTGGTGGGAGCTTACCCTCTTCCAATCGCTCTGGAGAATCTAAATATTCGTACGGGAAGAAACCTTTCGCCCGCTGAATGTACGGGTACGAAAGTGGTACTGCCGTCCATCCGTGGTCCGGCACAGTCTTTGCCAACTTAGCCAATGACCCAGACATCAACTGAGCACTGTCCATTAACTTTATAGAAAAGAAGCGTTTCTTTATCTCCCTCCCGTGATCGACAACATTTGAGGCGTGAAAAATAAATGTTTTCGTGAGACACATAATTCCACCATTGCTCGTCTTAGCTATGATATTTGGCTCTGGTTCTGCCTCATCCCTGATTTCATGTATTTTTTGTAAAATAAAAGAACCATCGTATCCCTTGAGGTTGTGAAAGTAGATAGGAATGGTTCTCGACGGGCGGCACTTTTCACAATAAAAAGTCGTAGGATCCTTCACTATTCGATCGGTATCCGGTGGGCGCCGCACATGCAACACAGTATGGATCATTGTAATTAGAAGTATCTTTCATCGGTTTTATATTCCATTAATACGATTTCAAATAATTCTCAGCCCTTTTCTTCATATCGTTGAGAAATTCTGTAACACAGGAGAGACCCGTGAATGTTCTTTTACCATAAACTTTCGGCTTCCCTTCGGAACGGTTACCTGGCCATCGTTCCACCATAACATACGAAATACAAATTGGAATGTGTCGGCCGGTGCCCCGCTCAATAATTGCCTCAGTATCTGCGTAGATAACGTAGGGGCACACCACCTTCTTCTTATGTCCTTCGAATTGACACACTTTGTTGGGAAAAACTGGCTGAGCGGTACCTGTTCCACAGTATACCTGATGTATTTCTAATTCTTCTGTTGACGCAAAACCCCGCTTACAAACCATACAAATACACTTCCGTCTGTGCACATTCTTACGATCATTTTGAGAATGAAGAAGGCGATTTATTGCAGTAATTGGTACAAAGTGGCTGCTGTCTTCGCCAACTATCAGTAAGATATTTGCTATTTGATCCGCTCCGCCTTTGGCTCCGCTACAGCTACTATATAACACAGTTATGCCTGATGGATCGGGATCATTTTCCTAGATCTGAAATACTTGAAGTCTGACCCCTGGATTTTGCTGCTCGAAGCACTTGAATACAGTCTCATCGGCGGGCGTAGGAAATGGTATGCCATCAAAACAATAGTCGACCATAAATTTGTCATACGTCTTCCAGTTTCTCCTTACCTGACCACATTTCTTTTTGCGAAACGATTCGTCGCCCAACTTAAAGCTTGAAACGACAGCATACTGAAAACAATTCTCGCTGCCCAACGGTAGAATAAGATCGCTCACACAATGCTTATTTTTTAACCATCCGGGAAGTTGAATCGGGCGGCCGGCCCCGAGTAAAATTTCTACTAGAATTACTCCTCGAGAACGAGACCAGAACCCTCAACATCTTTAATTGTATCAAGCATATGGTCGTAGCGATCTATTAATTGTTGTTTCACATCCGATTCCGTTTTACCTCTTACATCTTTTGTGTATGTATCTTTTAATTTAACAGGCAATGTACGATTTTGTTTTTCGGATCCAATAATTTGACTTCCATTTCTGCATAAACAGAGTACATCTTTCTTATTTTGGTCATACTTTCGATATCCACCAGCGTTTCAATATCCACGACTCGCTTGACTTCAGGAAATTCTTTTCGTAAAACTGCTCCCTTGAATGCTGTACGTAATCGACGGGCCATAATAATCTTTATAATATATACTATCCTAAAATTTTTAAAAAGAAAAAAATAATTATTCTATGATAGGTCATCAAAATCCACTATAATATTTTGTTTCTCGCCTAATCTTTTTCTGCACCTTTGAATGATGTGCATAAGTATCATATATTGTAATGGATAACAAGTCTCCTTAGAATAAACTGATAATAAGACTTTGTCTCAATTTCCCCTCGTTTTCTTTTTATAATTTCCTCAAATACCTTTGTTAATTCTTCTCTAAGATAATTGAAACCAAACCTGGATCTTTTTTTGCTGAAGGGGTTTTCTTGAGCAAATACGTTACCTGAATAATCTGCTAAATATGCGAATTCCGCGGTGTATAAGTACTTTTGAGTGTCTAGCCCCCTATTTTAATCGAGTTTAAGTATATCGGACAATTTTCTTATCTTATATTCATTCTTGATTACCTCCATCGTAACTGTACTATATACTATCCTAAAAAAAATTTTTTTATAAAAATATTCTATGATAGGTCATCAAAATCCACTATAATATTTTTGGCAGCATTTATTTGTTTATATATCTCGCCTAATCTTTCTAAGTCGACTAGTTCTTCCGCATCTTGAATTTCTGGTTTATGAGGTGCGGCACAAAATAACCTCTCTATAGTGAAGGAAAGGGTAGTACTTTTAAATAAGCGCGGTTTAAATGCTAAGAATTCTATCTTACTACCTTTCCGGATATTACGAGGTACAAAAGCAGGATTTTCTCTGGCTGGTAATGGGCTCACTGCTTTAAAACCACAGTCAATTTCTTGGACCATATCAATACATGTAGCGAAATTGTGAATCCCTCTTTTAAACCGAAATTTAAAATACTTTATCTGGACCCCGCTCCCTCGCTTCTGATAAATTTTAGATGGATTGTAAAATGCTATCGGAACATTCTTGGAGTGAGCAGCCAGGCTTGCAGCATAACTTTTAGCGGTGCTTGCATCGAAACTTTCACCTAAGGTACGGAATACTATTAAATCGGTAAACTTTTGAAGACTTTGTTGCCAACGGACACACATTTCATCGCATGTAGCAGGATCGTTGGATCCATATTTAGGTCCGATGGGGAAAACCACTTCTAGCTCACTGTCTACGTATATGAAAGGATCTACCAAAGATTCACCAAATATGAGTTTGCCATCACTGATTTGGACGTTTTCTCCTGTTTCAAGTATTTTTATTGCATCTGAAATAGAAAGGATTGCCATTGTCTTATCGTATATATCTTTACGAAAAATAATTTAAAAAAATTTTTTTCTATGATATAGTATCCTAAAATGTCATACATATTCATAAATGGACCAACTGGAAGTGGTAAGAGTTACGATGCAGTAAATTTGGCAGAGGGCCAGAGGTGACTCACGTACCAGTATTTGACACTACTTTTTCTAGCAACATTGCCGACTTTTATAATGGAAAAGTTTCGATCGCCGATTTTCAGAACCAGTTTATGGAACATACTCTTAGTTTACAATGTCGGGCTGGTACAGACTCTGCCAACCCAAACTACATTATTTGTGACTCAAGTATAATTCAACATCTAACTTTTTTCTAGAATCCGTTCCCACGTTTCCGTGGCAGCGGAAGAAAAAAAGATTATTTGTAGAGCATTTGACCATTTACGCAGTTTCATTATCATATTCAAAGATATGCCTTTTGATTATTGCAGGCGGAATGTGTTGACTCGAGCCAGACAATATGAAATAGCCGCCTTAGAAGAACTAGAAGAGAT
>LD344306.1:256703-269226 GCA_001465055.1 Ptychodera flava | reverse complement strand
TAGTTGGCCAGTTATTGAAATTGATCATGTTTCCATCCTGATCTGTTATCCAAATACGCATTGAACTCATATGGTCTGAACCTTTTCTCAATGGCATGGAAAGTGCCCCGTTTTTAAAGTCATAGGTGACCTTTTCACTTATTTGTTTTGTATCCCGGATGGGAAGTATTTGTAAACAGTCCGATACTTTCCCCTGTATGTATTCGCCAAAGCCAAATGAAACATAATTTCCAGTAACATCAACGACATCTGAATGAACCACGTATTTAGTGACTGTTAAGAAATCTGCTGTCTTCGGACTCATAGTACTTTTTTCCACGGGATTGTCATCTCCTCTATCTGAAAAACCGACGAGGTTAGCGAAGTTACCTGTAGCATTAAAAATACTTTAACATCTTTAGCCAAAGTTAGAAGAACGCAGTTTGTCGGAAGATGTTTTTCAAATTTGATTTTCGGCTGCAACCCGATTTCTTTATTGAGTGTATCAATATTGTAGTTACCTGGACGTATTGATTTAGTCTTCTTCGGTTGCCCATTTTCTTGATATTTTATTATAGTATTTGTCCTCGATATGTTATACCATGAATTAAAGAGTGAACACTGTAAAAGTCTTATTTTCGTAAACTGTGTCATGTCAATGCAAGGGTCAAAATTAACAGTAACCGGTTTGCCTGTTTTGCTTTCAATCCAAATGATCATCGTTGTACGTTTTATATACATTACAAAGTATAAGGTTCTGCAGGAATAATATTTTTCTGTTCAAGGAGATCTTTTGTTGCAACCGCGGCAGCAGTCGCACCACCTAATTTTGCCAATCGAGTTAAATTTGGTCGGCTTGGATCGCCCACCTCAATTTTCAGAAATTTGCTGGAGATCATTAGATATCCCATCATAAGTCCAGCGATTACAATACCATCGTACATTGTGTTTACAACTGTTTTAGTATCCATGATTGCTGACAGGTATATAAGATAGAAAAATAAAAAATAATTACAGAGTTAATCCATCTCATACAATGTAGAGGAGCTGGGACTTGGTTCCCCTACGGGACGGTTCTGGAGGTAGAAAACTCCGCTACGGGCTCTGTTTTTGTCGCTTTCTGGGGAGGATCTTTCCGGAGGGGGCAACTGTGATGACGAGCACGCCCCCAATATAGTCCTAATGCAGTCAATGAAACTCCCACAATTCCTAAAACAAGATAACATTTATTATACCAGCTATCACACTGGTGTGGTGGTACGTTCCGGAGGGGGCAAGGTAAGCTGTCACAGTCTACCTCAGTCATTGCTATCGATTGACGTTTCTTCGTCAGTTTGTTTTGCCTGTTCCATTCCGCTAATCACCTGCCTGCAGCAACCCTCCCTGGATGTTTCGTCGGTAACGTAATTTTCTCTATATTGCGCTGTGGCGTAGTCGTTGGAGGTGACGGAGTCGTTTCCGTTTGCTGAGCCGTTTCCATTTGCTGAGTCAGTGTCGGTGCTTGCGAAGTTGAATCCATTTATTTCAGGTATTATATTAAGCCCGATTTTTTTAAAATTTAAATGTTTACCTGTAATTAAACCGGTGGAAACTAGAGCAAGTATGGGCCCCCACATGTAGGCTATCCGTCCTGATAATCGTTTTATTTCACTGTTTAAAATAAAATCCTTTTTAACATCAGTGGCATAGTTATCTTGATCATCGATTGGAACTACCTGACTTATTGCACGGGCTCCTAGATCTATGAAACTTTGAGTGATATTATCACTTATAAGAGAACTGTATTTCGCTTCGTACATTTTGAAGGCTTTATTCACCGTTTCATGTCCCCATTTTTCTACGTCAGCAACTGAAATCTCCTTGCTAAAAAATAACTTACTTTGACCACTTGCGATGACACAGAGTATTTTTTCACGTTTTGTCTCTATTATGGATCGAGCGTCCGAAGGCACCGAAGGTAGTGCCACTGTCGTATTTGCTGCTGCCGATGTCTTTATTAAATTCTCCATTGTTTGCAGTATGTTATCTATTCTTAGTAAAAAATAAAAAAATCGTTTAAACCTGAATCCAAAATAAAGTATTAACATAGTCTGGAATGTTAGTACCAATGAGGTACAATATAATAGTTTCATCCCTCTGAAGGGAAACTCCGGACTAACAAAGGCCGGTCTCGCCCGCCTCAATGAAAGCCTTGAAGCCTACGTATATTGCATACTCGGCGCACAAGCAAATATTCGCAGTACCATAGTGGGCGATACTGGCAGTGCAGAGCAAGTCCGAAAAGAATTTGGCGTTCTCCTCGAAGATGAAATTCGTAATACCGACAAAGTAATCAGTTATAGGCGATACCAAGACACAATAATGAATACTGGTGTCCACCTTGATATGGCAGTTTCGCCCACTTTACTTCTCTTACCGTCTGAGATGGTCATTCTTTCGGGCCCGGCAATCTCAGGTTATAATAATAAATTGCAATACGCAACAGAATCTATGACCTTCGGGGTGAATGGTGATATATACACGGAAGTTCGAGAAAGTGCTATACATGAGATGGAAGGGGAAGAGGATGTTGTGAAGTGGCAGGACGAGCCCCCTTCGGAACCCTACGGTTACGGCTCCGGAGGGCAACCTCACAATGACACGAGTCGAATTCCCCTATCGGAACGGAAGGCGGCATCCGTGTCACTCACCGCCGGTGCAGATCCTATTCACGAATATGGTAAAATTGGTTTGTTATCTTTAGCAATATTCATTACATTTATGTATAGTATATAGATCCGATGACAATGTACGCTTCCCCGCCATTCAACATGATTGTAACTGGACTGACAAATTCTGGCAAAACAGAATATGTGATGGATCTCCTCACCGGTCCGTACTTAGGGAAATTTGACTACGTAGTTTTCATTTGTCCAACATTCATGAACAATAAAACGTATAATAAAAGATTCATTTTCACCGATGACAACGTGTTTGTGTTTCCGGTCGTACTCGATGCTGTGGATGAAACTCTAGCCTTCGTGCGTGACGAATGGGCTGGCACTAACACTCTAATAATACTCGATGACTGCGCCTCGTCCAAAGATATGAAAAAGGGCAGCCACGTTTTAGTCAAACTTGGTTTCAGCGCAAGACACGACGGATTATCTGTATGGGTTCTCACTCAAAAATATATTAGTATTAGTAAACCGTTTTGGGAAAACATACAGATGTTAGTACTTTTTTACACACCGAGCAAGACAGACAACAAGACTATTATAAAAGAATATGGAATGGAGGTGTCAGAACGGGAGTCCACGGACCTAATCAAGCAATTGAAAAATACACCATTCAGTAAATTAGTATTTCATTTACGACATCCGTACGACATAAAATTTTTCGTATAATATGGATCAGTCATGCAGTAGGAAAAAATCCACATACTCACATCAGCTGGACTTCGGTTCTGGGTAGCTGTGCGACTGACTGACAACACAGGGTAAAAAAGCCCTTTATATAGGCTAGTTTGATGGTGAATTTCCCACGGAATTTCCCTCACGTACATGTCTATACATGTTGTGTGTTTATAAATAGCGTGGCTGCATGGGGGGGGGGGGAATTCCCACAATAGGCAAACAGGTAAGGGGGATTACCCCTTTGGGGATTACCCTTCTGTACTATATCTGACTCAGTGGGCCTCTTCCATGCATGCACAATAGGCAAACACGTAACAGGGAATTCCGGTAGGTGTCATTTTAGCTATATGGAGGGGTTTCCCATGGGGGAAAATGGGGGGGGGGAAACAAAATACGTGTCACAGAAAACAAATTATATATACTACTCACAACATAGGTAAACTGATGGATTCGAAGCTGCACGACTTTCGTAAAGAAGTCAACGAGCGGGCGGATGAGAGTCTAAACGAAATCCGAAGCCACCTGAAGTACAGAGAGCCAAGAACATTTAAGAAGAAAGGTTGCGAGAAGCAATTCAAACACAATGACCAAGTGCTGGACTGAATACAGCACGTGAGCCACACTCCTCATGAACAAAGTGATTAGCATTGTGTATTGTGTTTTCTGTTGGAAGATAGATTGAATGGGAATGTAGACAAAACTGTATATGTTTGTCATATGTGTGTATGTATATACATATATCTATATATCTATATATATATGTATATATCACATACACTTACATACACACACATACATATATATATAATATATATCTATATATCTATATATCTATATATATATATATATATATATATATATGTGTGTGTGTGTGTGTGTGTGTGTGTGTGTGTATGTGTGTGTATGTGTGTAGTATGAATATTTTACCACAACCATTAATCTTTGCTGCACTGCTGCACAATCTTTCAACTGGGTACATACTGATATATTAATTTTGTAAATTTGATCATTCTCTTGCACTTAACTGTAGATGGTAATGATTGCATATTTACACCTGAATTGTCTTTCACACACCCTCTCTTTCTGTTGCTTTCATGCCTGTTCATGTCTTTCACCCATACAGCTCACAAATAGATTGTATATTCTTTTCTTTCTCTCTGTTGGTGATAACTTTGATTACCATAGCTTCAACAAAACTAAATGTGTATAAGCACACTTTAAGTACTTGATCACATGTTTGCTAATGAACGCTTGCCCATCGTAGATTTGTCATAATGCACCATGTGAGTGGTGTGCAACATCTGCTGTGCTAAATGCACAAGTAGAATCGTTGTATTTATGTTGTCCTAAAAAATGTCAAATTAATAACAACATAATGAAATGAATTGATAGCCAACAATTACGTGAATGCCAGTATGTTATTATTGGCAATGTATTTCACAAATAATTACTACACATTACATGTAAAAATCATTTCTATCTGACCACCATTGTCAATCAATGCTTACTTTAGTACCTTGATTTTATTTAAACTACTTTTCTTTCCCTTTCTTCAATTCACTCAATTAGAGTACAGATTTACCATAAACACAACTATCACTTTCATCATCAAAAGATGCATACTTCATGGTCTCTGTGAGTTCCCTTGCTCCTTGGTTCAGAGTCTGCATTTCCTTTAAGTTGTCAAAACCGGCATACTTTATAAGGCTTGAGATGGCTCATCTGCATCATACTGCAACTCCATAACTTTATGATTGCATAAACGTTCTCTATAAATGAGAAAGAAATACTTTTAAAACAACACCAGATATATTTAGAGTCAGGAATGGCAACCTGCAATACAATTAAAAAATGCAGACAATTATTTAATGGCAACATGTATAGCATTGGCAAGTAAAATTCCTCAGCCATTATTTATAAAGTGTTGGGTGTACATGTATTCCTGAAGTAAGCTTTACATGGTATATGATTGTTAAATATGAACAATTTATGAAGCTTGGTACATGTAGTCTATAGAGTAAAGTGACTGACACAGATGAGATCAAAAGCTGATTCCACCCACCCACACAAACCGTCGTTTTTGTCTGTTTCAGGAGTTACGACCTGGCACATAGTGTGTGGGAAGTATATGTGAATCATTGTAAATCATGGGTGGGAAATTTCTCTTTTGTGTTTTAATTTAGCATCTTAGAAATTAAGAGTTCAATAATTTTATAATGGTTCAATTTAGAAACTACACACACAAACACAAAGAGAGACACAGACACACATCTATTTATCAATTTACATTAGAATTAAGGTTTTTATTTGACACTCACCTTACTATCAGTGCACTTTTAAACTCTGCAAAGCCTCTATCATTAATTCTGCTCGTCTTCAGGTTGTTTGTACTCAGGGATATTGCCAATCGGATTAAAATCAGATGTAGAGTACGGCGACGTCTCTGTACTTGCGCGGTTTTCTCTTGTTGTCGCCTCTCAAAACCGCGCAAGTACAGAGACGTCGCCGTACTCTACATCTGATTTTAATCAGATTGGGATATTGCCATCTCTTCAAATAGTGAACTAATTTCTGCAGTTTTTGAGGTTTTTAAAAAACAGCTGCTTTCATTGGGCAATTCAATCTTGAACAAGAATACCAGTCATTGTCCTATGGCATATCACATGGGTTTGATTTATTATTATTATAGAAATGGAATTGGCTATGGGGTCACTTTAGGCAAGTCTGTGGTCCAGCTGATGAAGTATAGACTGGTAAGTGCATTTCTTTGATGTTGATACTCATGCTGATATTCATGCTGCATCAAACACTCACACAGTCTATAAAAATTGGAGCACATCTCCTTTCACAACTCAAGCAGGGTTTGACAGATTTAGAAATTATTGGAGGCCTAAAAATTGAGTCAGGACAACAGACAGAGCATAGCTATTAAACTTGTGAATAAAATACCCAGTTGCATATTGTTATAAAATGATCTAGGTCCCAAACTCAGAATGTTAATTGCTTGTTTATTAAAAGTCGGGCGAGTCAACATTTACATCTCTTCACTGATATTTAAAACTCAATGTCTTTGTAAAAGAACAAGAGATTTTAAAGCTCTTTTCTTCTCATTTCTTGATATCAACATTGACAAATCACTACACATACATGTACCGTTAATCATACTGTTCATTCCAAGGGTTATTATTGTGTTTATCTTTACTCTGTGGCCTTACTTTATTTATATGGATATTCTTAATTTTGACCCCTTCATAAAATGTTCTATTTATATTTTCTTATTCAGTCAGTTGTGCCTCATTAGTACCATTATGTGTCCAAAGTTTTTAACCTTACATGGGGCACTGCTCTTTGCTGTCTTCGGTGAAAGCACAAGCACAATTGGCAGTTGAGTTGTAAGAGAAACTGGCAGAAATAGTGTTGTTTTCACCAGTAATGTCAACACTAAACACAGATTTAGTTCACTGATATATCCTTCACACAGTAATGTGGTAATGCTGTGAATACGTACAAAGTATTGATTCTTCATCGCGTTAAGAAAATCACGGATCATTTTGAACATTGTATTAATCTTGTCTCGAGTGTAAAAACAATAGACGATTTTACAATTAAAATTGATGGTAGCACAGCGAGCACAGCGTGTCTTGCGTGTAAACAATACCGGCCGGTAACCATGTAAATCATGCCAACACGGGAATGGTAGTGTGCAACATGGGCAGACATTGAAAAATACGTCATGCAAAAGAAACATAAGTCAGGACATGTGATATACAAATCTAGCACAATAAGATCATAAGTAATGCAACAAAATTGGTTTGATCGATTTAATAGTCGCGCCAGCGGCTTACTGACTACGCATGCGCAGATGCGCCGCCATGTTTTTTTGAGTGCTCGTAAGTAAACAAATACGAAACGTGCAAATTATTATATAACATGCCATTTGTAAAATATATATCTTTGATTAGCCAGTAAGTATTATTATCCACCTTGTCGCTGGTACAAATTATCGTTAATATAACGCATAAAAAATAGAAAAAGGGAGAAAACTGTCGTGCATATGAACGGGGCAAACGCAAAGAATGCTGGGATTGAATTTTAGAAAAGCGCCCCTTGTGTCAATAATTAGATTAAAAAATTGCCAGTTTTTAGACGGAACGCTGTAGTTTTCAGCATGCAAGTGGAAGTTGGGCAGTGCGGTTAACATTGCAGTGATAATTATCGCATAATACAGCCCTTGTTAACGCAATAGGCTGTTATCATGGTACAAATTGCCAATTTTTGTCAAAAATTTTTACACATTACAGAAAATCTATACCTGAACTGCTGCAGGGTTTGACATCGTGTTCGTACGTGAACTGCTTTCATCAGAGGGAAACTTGCCATAGTTGCCATATGAAGTAACAATTAATCATATTTTATCATGAATCAATACAAATACCATTACCAATCTTAACCCTTTGCGCGACACCAAGGTCTGAGCCCTATATAATAATTACCGAAATCTCACGAAAAATTACATCTGCCCGATGTAAAGAAATCATAAAGATTCGCACTATTTTCAGTAAGCTGTATGATAACATTACATTTCATTCAGTTCGTTCGGTTACATACGAAGAACTAACATATAATATTATGAATCTTATTTTGCAAATATCAAATAGTTATCAGACGTCGAAGAGAAAACGTGTAACTTAAACATGGTCTTTGAAAAAGTATGTTCAAGTAAGCAATTTTTTGCTATTTGTATACGTACTTTTGACCTAAATAAGGAGAAATTATACTACATTCGGTTGAACTTTGGACAGAAGAATTCAGTACCATATATATTTGAAAAATTTACCACGCTCAAATATTGATTGAAGTGAAAAATAAACTCACTTAATATCTCCATCTCTGTGATCAGTTCTTTTTCCACATTGTCCTTGTCTTGAAGCAGCTCATGATGCCGTCGTCGAAGGTTATTATGCTCTCTTTTCAAATTCCCATACTTTAATTCTGTCTGGTCTAGAGGAATAATGAAGATTCAAGTCGTTTCAGTAGAAAGAGGTATTGTGTAATCGCTAGATTGTACCTACTACGCCAATTTGAATATCGGTAAATACCGAGAACTGGGTTATCCCATATGACTAATTTTTAATTTTCAAAATGCAGAAGGCGGTACTTGGTCACTTTTGCCATCTATTTATATTCATCAATAGTAGATTTATTACAATTTGCTGTTTTTTTATTTTTATCTTAATGGTTAGATTAATGATCACCAAAATGGTTCATAGCTGTTATGTACCAGACTTCAATTTCATCTCTGCCCGATGTAAAGAAATCATGAAGATTCAAAGTATTAACAATAAGACCATAAATAAGACCACAAATAATTCATCAGATTGTAGTAATCTCAAAAAATCAAATACATCGATCAAGAGATTTTCGACCAATATTTAGTACATTCACATATTCAAATTACATCAAGCTTCTGAACAAAGTTACGAATTCTACATTCAAGGGCCTAGTTAGTACAATAATGAACTGGACAGAAATCATAGAGGGGAGGGACAGTGTTTTTCAAAATGATGCTGCGCATAACGTTTGAAATCTAATGTGACAAAGCTGGATAGTCTGAGAAAAGGCCATGTGACATGTGATTAATTCTGCTGCAGATACTGATCTGACTGACATCTAACTGTGGTGTAAAGCACTTAGTAGTGTCAAGTTAATTAAGGGTTCATTCGCATATTTAATGAACAATGTAATTAGGTATATAACTCGAAATTACGGCACCCAAGTAAGTGTAATCTGGTACAGATATTGATCTGATAAATATCTAAGTGTACCGAAAAGCATTGGCAGTGGCAAGTTAAAAAATAGCTCATTTGCATATTTTATGAAGTTATGTAATTATAGTGGTGAATATCAAGTGGGTCAGTCCAACCACAGTCTATATGTAAAGTTTGCTGCGGGTACTTGTAGATAATGGATACATGAGGTGTGAAAAAAAAGTTGACAAGACCCATCTGCTACTATGCAATAGATGTTTATTGTTCCTATTGTTTCGGACGTACACGGACGACCTTAATCAGAGGCTATACAGACACAATGGAAAAAAGGGAACAAAAATTACATTTTGTTCTACTCGGTCAATGAATATGATAACAAATACGCAGATATTTAGCGTATATTACGCACTGTAGAAATGTTACGGTGGCATGTTAAGTCCATGGTAGAAATGTGACTACTGTAAGAAAGGAACAAACAAAAAATGAAATAGCTGAAAATGGCAATGAAGTTGGGTAGGGAAATTGAACAAAGCAATGTATTGAAAGGTGGATACTGTAAATTCCTATAAGGAACCAAAAATGAACTTACAAGTTTATGGAACACGTCTGTTCGGTTTGAGCTGATACAGTGAACAAAGAAAAAGGAAAAGTGGGCTCCCTATGTTTCAGATGAATGGTGGGGCCCTGTAGCAGTGGTCGAAATTAACTACCAATCTTTTTTCTTAATTCCTAGAGTATGAATGGTGCCCAGATTATAGATATATTTTATTTCCATTTGTTTTCTGATTTTTGTTTCTGTTGATGATATTTTGCAGATTCCAAAGATTGTGAAAGTGTTAATATTATGATCTTTCATATTAAAGTGTTCGCTTACGAGCGTGTCTTTTTTTGTTTTGATGTTATATACATGTTCGTATGTCCGTGTTTTTAGTTTCCTGCCAGTTTCTCCGATGTATACAAGTTTATCACATTGTGAACAGTTGATGCCGTATATGATATTGCTGGTGTTGCAGGTTATATTGCCAATGATAGGGTGAAGTGAACCAGTTTTATTGTCTTTGACTCTGTCTGTGTTGAGGATGAATTTACACTGGTTGCAGTGGCCGCATCTATTGCATGGTCCTGAGCTGAGTTTGTGTCTTATTGGTTGTTGTTAACTCTGGCTCTGACGAGAATTTTGGAGAGATTGCTAGGTTGTCTGTATGAAACTATGGGTGGTTTGTAGAAAATGTTTCTTGTGTGTGGAGTTGCCTGGAGTATGTCCCAGTATTGGTTGAATTTTGCAGGTATATGTTTGGTAGTTTGGGGTTGAAAGTAATTACAAGTGGTATTCTGTCCTTGGCAGTGGGTTTGCACGCATCACATCTGGGTTGTAGCAATTGTGATCTTGATTAGAGTATAGCGCCCTCTATAGCATTCTTTGTGACGTAATGATTGTACCGGCGATGTGTTAGATGGTTGTGAAGGGCCTGGCTTGCTGTATCCTACTTATTGGTGTCACTGCATATGCGTCGTTATCTGAGGGACTGGCTCCATGGTATTGATTTGAAAATGTGTTTTGGATGGCAGGACGTTGACCATAGATATGAATGTTTGTCGGTGGGCTTGGTGTATATTGTGTCGAACTTTGGACAGAAGAATTCAGTAACATATATATGTGAAAAATTCACCACGCTGAAATATTGACTGAAGTGAAAAACAAACTCACCTAATATCTCCCTCCGTGTTTTCAGTTCTTTTTCCACATTGTTCTTGTCTTGAAGCAGCTGATGATGCTGTCTTCGAAGGTCATTATGCTCTGATTTCAATATCAAATAGTGTATTTTTTTCTCGTCTAGAGGAATAATGAAGATTCAAGTCGTTTCAGTATAGAGAGATATTGTGTAATCGCTAGATTGTATCTACTACGCCAATTTGAATATCGGTAAATACCGAGAACTGGGTTATCCCATATGACTAATTTTTAATTTTCAAAATGCAGAAGGCGGTACTTGGTCACTTTTACCATCTATTTATATTCATCAATAGTAGATTTATTACAATTTGCGTTTTTTGATTTTTATTTTAATGGTTAGATTAATGATCACCAAAATGTTTCATAGCTGTTATGTACCAGACTTCAATTTCATCTGTGCCCGATGTAAAGAAATCATGGAGATTCAAAGTATTAACAATAAGACCATAAATAAGACCATAAATAATTCATCAGATTGTAGTAATCTCAAAAAATCAAATACATCGATCAAGAGATTTTCGACCAATGAATAGTACATTCACATATTCAAATTACATCAAGCTTCTGAACAAAGTTACGAATTCTACATTCAGGGGCCTAGTTAGTACAATAATGAATTGGACAGAAATCATAGAGGGGAGGGACATTGTTTTTCAAAATGATGCAGCGCATAACGTTTGAAACCTAATGTGACAAAGCTGGATAGTCTGAGAATCGGCCATGTGACGTGTGATTAATTCTGCTGCAGATACTGATCTGACTGACATCTAACTGTGGTGTAAGGCACTTAGTAGTGTCAAGTTAATAAAGGGTTCATTCGCATATTTATGAAACAATGTAATTAGGTATATAACTCGAAATTACGGCAGCCAAGTCAGTGTAATCTGGTACAGGTATTGATCTGATAAATATCTAAGTGTACCGAAAAGCATTGGCAGTGGCAAGTTAAAAAATAGCTCATTTGCATATTTTATGAAGTTATGTAATTACAGTGGTGAATATCAAGTGGGTCAGTCCAACCACAGTCCATATTTGAAGTTTGCAGCGGGTACTTGTAGATAATGGATACATGAGGTGTGAAAAAAAAGTTGACAAGACCCATCTGCTACTATGCAATAGATGTTTATTGTTGCTATTGTTTCGGACGTACACGGACGACCTTAATCAGAGGCTATACAGACACAATGGAAAAAAAGGGAACAAAAATTACATTTTGTTCTACTCGGTCAATGAATATGATAACAAATACATACAAATATAGTGACGTAATGGCGCCGCGTGAGAGCGACATACAACCACGGCGTGTAAAACTTCTTTGGATTTTGCTCTAAACAACGATTACTAGACACTATTTTCCAGACTCAAGGTACTATGAATATGTTGTTGATAATATTCTTGTATTTAATAGTCCAAGTCTGTGGTTTTGAAATGGAACGAAGATGGGAAAGAAACGACGTGAACATCATGGTGGTTCAGCAGCAGAAGGAACGATGTATCGGTGAGAGAATTCAATGGTCGAGATTTGAGTTATTGGATCTGCGGAAAAACCGAACATATTTATCACCGGAACAAGTAAGGTTATTGAAGGAACTCAAAATTCATAAAAGACGTAAGAGGGGGCGACCCGGCGGAAAGAAGACCAAAGA
>LD344306.1:210572-230092 GCA_001465055.1 Ptychodera flava | reverse complement strand
TATCTCTTTTCAAACCTTTCACAGTCTTTAACCCTTTCAGACGTAAACACCTATATACAGGGGTAGATCTGGTAAGTTACCAGAAAGTCAGGTGTGAAAAGGTTAATATGTGATCAAATCTTATTTCACGTCAGATAGTCAGTAGGTCCTGTATCAACATATTAAAGTGGTCTAAACGCCCAGTTTGGTCATCATGCATTCATTCTTTAATTGTGAAAAGTCTTCTGTTATTGGAATGAAAAACTCAGTAATCAGCAACAATACTTCATTTTTCTGATGTTAAACCACTAGATTTGCTTATGTCTGTTTCACATCCAAGTCTGTGAGTTAAATTCTATGTGAATGTCACAATTTAAATGAAGATAGGTTTTATGAGGATAGGTTTTAAGGATGCCAGTCTTTTAGCCAATGGCATTTATTGTGTTTCTGGTTGTCACCGACAGGTGGTCAGCAGTACCCACCACAACGGCAGGGTTAGTCCCAGCAGCAGTATGCAAGTCAACAACAGGGCTACGTTCAACAGTCGCAGACACAACCACAGCCTGGGCAGCCACAACCACCACCTCAGCAGCCACAGGCTGGCTACCCAACCCCCACGCAGTACAGCACTCCACAGCAGGGGAACTACCCGGGTTATCCACAAACACACCATTTGTTACTTTGAGTATTCTGAGCGGCTTGGAAAGCAAAATGTATGACATCGATTTTGTTTTCTACGAGAACACAAGTTCCATGAAAAATAAACATGAGCTTTAACAGTCCTCACCTAGAGCGAGAAGGCCTAGCTCTTCCACCAGCAGCATGTGCCTACAGAGTCCTTTCAAAGCTCTTTGAGCACCCCCTCTCGCTAGGGGATGATACACTGTTTGAGTCATACAAATCGATCATAACAACGATGCCAAAGTAATCCTAGCGGCCATCCCTTCTAGGTTTCAATTCACACCGAATGTGTTTGTAAACTATCACGACTCGGTGCCAAACCTTCTGTGTTCAAGCCTATGTTATAATCTTTACGGCCTGAAACGGCTTTTGTGGCCCGAGGTCATACGGCGGAAGGGCCCGAGCGTGCGAGGGCCCGTACGCCGTACGACCAAGGGCCGTATCAGGACGTATCAGGGCCGTAAAGATTTATCATATACCCTATGTAATGATAAATATGGATGTAGTTTACAAAATATTCAACATTGTTTAGGAGATAAAAATGCGTGCGATATCAAAAATTTGTCGCCATTTTGTGTCAGATTTTCATAAATACGATGGCCGCTTCCCGTCGCAGATTGACATACATAATGATGTCATTTGTTTGCCTGCAGAATTCTAGAACGCGCAAAGCAACATGCGTACTATTACAAGACCAACAGAGATTCAGGCTGAAATGGAGGTGTAAGAAGGACAAAAGTGTGGTGTCAAATTCTTGTAATTTATACTGAACAGGCACGCACTTAGTATACACAAAAATTCACTAGAATTTTGAAATAGAAGCCGATGTCATCAGCGCCACTACGATCTCAGCGAGCAGACGTTTTCCTATTCTTGCGCTGGCTTTGTGTACGAATGGTACGTTTGCTGATAGCAACGCGCGTAGTAACCAGAATCAAGGTAGTTCAGAAATGCATGCGATTGCTCATATCATATTTTGGCACCGGGCCGGGGCGTGATACTTAAAAAAATGCACGGATCTGAGGGCGCTTTCTCCCATAGCTTTACACAGGCACGTGAATGTAGGTATATGATAATATAGAATATGGTCTTGTGATAAGTCTCACGATAGGTGCTGGCATGGAGACACCTTCCAAAGATCTACGGAATATAGCTCTCTCGGACATCAAAGACGTCAAGGGTGTGGACAGAGGAAAGAGAAAAAAGAACCATGGGAAAACCCTCAACCTTGTTTATCAAGACGAGTCTTTGCGTATGATGGCCTTGAGGCAGGTGGATGTATTTCTCCCTGAAGGCAAGACAATGGCCGTGGCTTAAGATTGATTTTCTGGGCGGCATTGAGGATAAAAAGTATGACGTCAATTTTGCTTTCTACAAAGACGCAAGTTCCCTACGAGTAGATATAGCATTAGACAGTTATTATCCCCTCTTTGAGCGACTAAGCTGAGCCCTTCCACCAGCGGCATGTGCTTACCGAGTCCTTTCAAAGCTCTTTCAGCATACCCAACTTGATAAGGGGTGAAAACCTCTTTATTTTCGTGCAGATAACAAATACGAGCAATTCCAAACTACTCCTGCTGGCCATTCCTCTTAGACTTTATTATTTCGTACCCAACATGCTCGTAAACAACCACAACTCGTTGCCCCACCCTCCCGGTTCAAGCCTCTCTTATATAGGAATAGGTCTTATGACAGGTCTCAAAAAGGGAATATCGCCTCTCCATTTGAGCCGGTGGTTGCCGTGTCTGAACCAACAATTTGAACGTTTTCTGCCTCCATACATTGACTCCAGCAACTAAATCACTCTTTACCTATGTACAGGGCCTCACAATGCTAGGGGTTTCCATGATTCAGGATACAGAGGGGAGGGATTTCTAGGACAAGGAGGGATACCAGTTGATCTCTTTCCTTCCTAACTCTTGCCAATCTTGAGGTGCATCTAGGTTTCATCGCTCGCTTGCAGCCAGTATAGGTAGCGATAATTTTTTCTTGAAGGCCCAGCATCTGTTCTCCAGGATCGTGGATAGGGCTTTTGTTGCCAAATAGCAGCGCACGGTTGCAGGGCCAAGGTTTTGCAGTGAAAGGATAATCGCAATCATACCAATCCACAATCCAATAACACTAGGTCAGAATTCGTAGGACAATAGTTGTAAACATAGACACAAAACAGCACAGAACAGACAGTAAATAGACGGTACACAAACAAAGTCAAATTCATGAAAGAAAGATATATGGACATCTGGCCAAAGACCAAGAAGTGATGTAGGATCTGTAGCACTAACCGAAGACCCAAACCTGGACATACTTGCTAGTGATGTGTCCAATCTTTTTGACTGGGCTGTGCATCGCCGCTTCTACCTGCCCCTGCCAGTCTCTAATGCCTACTTGGTATCTTCCATCGTGCATTGACAGAGGTCTGTATTTCAATATTTTTTGCACACAGTTTAATCCTGGGTGAAATGGGCTAAAAAATAAAGGGTGTTCGCACTATAATCCCAGAACCGGCAGTTTACTACTACTACGCGTGTTTGGCGAGGGTTGCATGTTGTGAGCCTCCTAAGGTCGTATGCTGATATATATATATATATATATATATATATATATATATATATATATATATATATATATATATATATATATATATGTGTGTGTGTGTGTGTGTGTGTGTGTGTGTGTGTGTGTATATGAATGAGAGAGTATTTACATGTAAGTGTGACACTTTTTCTAAAGATACAGTGCCAATACAATGATGCAGAAGATAAACAAGTTAGTTTTCTCCTGGAACTGTACTTACTTCAAAGAGAAGCCATATCAAACTTTAAGAACTTACCGTCTGTTTCAGAGAAAGAGAGAGAGAGAGAGAGAGAGAGAGAGAGACAGAGAGAGAGACAGACAGACAGACAGACAGACAGACAGAGACAGACAGACAGACAGAGACAGAGACAGACAGACAGACAGACAGACAGACAGACAGACAGACAGACAGAGAATATGTCACTTGCTCTTGATAGACGTATTGAGTGTAATGCGACCTGCCGGAGTGCAATGCAGGCAATATAGTATTATAGAGTATTATAGATTAGAGTTTGAAATCAACCGAAATGCTCGATGTTTTGTTTGTACACTTTAAGCATATATCTTCAATAAAATGACAAACGAATATCTGAAGCATTGTAAGTGTAGAAAAGATCTGTCCGGGATAGTAAGTAGAAAGACTACTTTATTGCCCATGAATTCCACAACCACGATGAAATTCCTCCCATACATGGAATGATTATCGGAATCAATCAAGTGGTGAGCGTGTTAGATTTTGACCAAAAATAATTGTTTCTTACATGCTCTGTTATTAGAGAAGAGTCAAAGGTAAAGAGAGAGAGAGAGAGAGAGAGAGAGAGAGAGAGAGAGAGAGAGAGAGAGAGGATAAGGCAGACAGGTGAAATATGTCAAATAATTGCACTTTTCAATATGGATGCTACAAAATATGTTTATAATGTGTTTATCTGAAGTCTAAATATGGATATGGTTAAATATATTTTTCCGAATTACATTATGTTAAATAACAATTTTAAAATGACACATCAGTACGTGTTGTCTCAAATGATCGAACGGTCGAATGGTGCTTTATTTCATCAGTGTGCTCTTGTTGTTTACAATTTGAAAGTTCATACACACCCTCACAATTCCACAACAGTAAATATATTACACTGACATGAACTCACTCACCATTGTACTGTACAACTTCCAACGCTAAATCAGTTCTTCCAATGTCCTCAAGAATACCAGACAGCATCTCCGTTTTAAATGATCCAACGACTTCATTTTTTTCTAATTCTTGTAGAAGGTCTACTGTCATTCCAATATCACTAAGATCTCTTCCTCCAAGATAAGATTCACACAATTTCTTCATTCTGTTAAGTTCGTCTGTAGAGCAGTAGCAGCACGGTATTACGGTAGAATGGTATAATTAGTGGAGTAAGATTCTCTTCCATAACGAAAGAAACAAGTGCAATTATTATTATTATTATTAGTAGTAGTAGTAGTAGTAGTAGTAGTAGTAGTAGTAGTAGTAGTAGTAGTATATATTAAGAGATTTCAAGGAAAAGCAAATAATTAAATAATAATTAATGCACGTTTCATTACCATGCGCGAATTATGAGTGCATGAGCCTATCTATGTAGTATGACAATCTTAACAGAACACAGAGACTACATGGTATCGAGAATGTCTGGCATATAATTATTTTCTTCAAATTGAAATGTAATCGTTTTTGTTATATGGTAATGATTATAAAATAAAAGGTCACTTGAAACTTACTGAAGTTATCCAAGACGCCTGAATGTCAGTAACTGATAAAATGGCGAACTTGATAGTGATAGAGATTTTTCTTTTACGGAATTTCATGATTCATTTTATTACTGCAGTATATGCACACAATTGGGCACAAATTAAACATTGACATTGTTCAAAAGGATATAAGCCAATTACAGGCGCTGGGTTCTGAATGTTGCTTTCAAGGGATATTTTAATTAAAAATAAAAATGTGCTTGCCCTTAAACGTTGGCCACTCTTTTTAAGGGTGGGGATTTAGACTGTGATGTCTTCGCTAGGTGACTGGGTGCATTGACATTGTGAGATCGAATCCGATAGAAAAATTACTGCATCTTTTTATGTTTTTGTATCTTTTGCATCTGTAAACATGGTAAATGCCAAGTTGACATTTTTGAAAACATGGAAAAAAGCAGTTTGTCTGGCCGTAATTAAATTTATGAATTGTACCTCCCCATTTTACCTTGGATGTTCTAATACATTAAAAATAATGGCACGAATTACAAATATTCAAACAATTTTATTTGCTAAAGTTATTTTTCAATAAAAAAGCAAGCTAGAATTGACTAAATTGAGATATTTAGCCCATATATTTTGAGACATGTGTCCATCTTCTTCCGTATAATCACGCCTACTGCAGCACAAAGGCTTTTAATAATTTTGATGTTGCTTTTCACGTTGTCATTTTTGGAATCTTCTATATAAAATTACTATTATGCAAAATGCGACGTAAAATACAGACATTGCTTAGGCTAATCACTGACGTGAACCCATAACATAGATTCGGTTCCCGCAGATTACATATGGCTGGTCGACTGTTGCGGTTCCACATAGACAGTGAACCCATGTACCCAAGCAAAGACCATAAGGGCAGTTCACATGTCCTTTCCCAGGGGTAGGGACAGGGGAGAGGTGTCTTGGTGTTGGCACAGGTTTCTTGTTGCTGTTGTTTATTTTATTTTAATACGTTGGAGTTATGATAATGCCAATAAAGATTTTTACTACCAACCTAAAGTATCTTGGTCTTGATAGAACTGGTTTTCTGAAGATTTCTTGTTGAAGTTGTTCTCCTTCACTGCATTCAAAGTGCCATGTATTTGTCCCGTGATAATCTTGCGCAGTTTTATCATGCGTTCCTTTGCTTAAACCGCACGTTACTAATCTGTGGACGCTGTCACCAGATTATTACCGGATTAACTTTCAACGTAAAAAACGAACGAACCAGCAAGGGTATAATCACCGTCCGTGGGTGGAGGGACGGTGCTATAATTGTCAAAGTTAATCCGGTGATAATCTGGTGATAGCGTCCACAGATTTGTAATGTACCCTTGCTTGCCTTGGTTCATTAGGCAATCAAACGCATCAGATAATAGACGCAACACAGTGATAAAACTTCGCATCAGATTGTCAAAGGACAAATACATGACACAGCGAAGGAGAAAAAGAAATCTTTGCAAAGCCAGTGCTAACATAAGACCAAGACACCGAAAGGTTGGTATCGTAAACCTTTATTGGCAATATATCATAGTCAAACGTATTTAAATAATAGCAACAAGAAACCTGTGCTGACAGCAAGACACCCCTAAACCTGCCGCACCCCTGGGGACGGACATGTGAACTGTCCCTATGCCCAAACTGCCGCTACGCGGGCGCTCAGATAATGTCAAAAATAATCTTGTAACTTTTCAGTATGCAGCGGGTCGTCTCCTAATGCTCCATTTTGACAGAGTACATTTTCCATTTCACTTGCAAACTTGTGAACACTTCTCAGATCTCTTGACGTTCTACAACGGCAGGTTAACATCGGCCTTTTAGACCAAGAAAAAGACGTGTCACATGTATATTTCCTGTAACTTTCTTGAATTGCACAGCCTAGGTTGCGACGTGTCGTTAATTGTATAATGGGACGTACGATTCGTCCTGATATTCGGTGTATTCTGTGCAGATTCGATATATAATGTGTTGACCGACCAAGGGTTTTGCTGATAACACAATGAAACTGCCTCCGCGAGCGTTGGGCTCAAGTCGGTGATTTAAACAAAATGCAATCCTTTGCAACAGTGTCTCTTGTGTCTCTCCTATTTAATACATATATATATATATATATATATATATATATATATATATATATATATATATATATATATATATATATAGACAAACAGACAGACAGACTGCAGGATTTACTTTGGACACTTTAACTTTGGACTTGCAGTTAACTTACCATTTTACCAATTAGACAGTAAACTGAACTGTAAAGCTCATGCGTACATCTTAAATCATTCAGACCCTGGAAATTTGAAGGTAATAGCTTTACGAGAGGTCTCCTACGACTGTAGATGATGACGCCTGAAGTGTGGACTAGCTAGCGAATGTGAGTTTTCTATCGATTACTGTTTATGTTCAGTTAAGACTTGTACTTCAAGGAAAAAAATAAAGAGATTGTGTATTGAAATATCCCTCCATGACAATTAATGAAATACAGCATGAAGGGGAAACCAACCGGTCGAATCTAGAAATATAAGCAGAAGTCTTTTTACTTGTTGATCTACTATATACTACAAGTATATTGTGAACAAGATTAAAATCTAAAGCGTGAAAGCGAACTCAACTGCCCTTCCGCTATGGCTACGAAAAAAAATCTTCCAACCACCAGTGTTCATTGCTCCCCCTTAGATTGATACAAGAATAAAATAACCATCCTCCCGACAAGAAACCGCTTATGTGAACATCCCTTTTGAGCCAGGAGCTTTATTATCGGCTGCCCCTTGAATTGCCGATATTTTGCTGTCTGAATTAACAACTTTGTTATGCAACACAGGGTGTAAAGTTCATTTAACGTTGTCTCGTTCGTTGATCTTTTTTGAAGTTTGATGTTTCTGTTTCATCTACGATTTTAATTAATACACAAGTATGATAGTTATTTTCTTTCGAATTCACTAAAGATAGGTTTTCAAAGCAACACATACCTTCTTTAATTTCGTTAGCAATTTTCTCCTTCAAACGACGCCAGCGGTCCTCTATGTCTTCTTTTAATGCCTTCATCTTTTCCCTGTTTTCTTCGATTGCCCTGTTGAGTGCGTCTTGAGAGCTTTCCGAATGGTCTGCACCGACTAAATTGCCCCCACCTTCTGCATCAGCAAATTCATCTTGCATTTCCTGGTCCGTCAATTCGCTTCTCACTTTTTCGGCTTCTTCGGGCACATAAGACGATGACGACGTCGCCATCTTTTCTGCACCAGAATACAACATTACAGTAGGCGTTCAGCGTCAGGGCAACACAAGCAGTCAAAGAAAGATGGAGAGAAAGACAAACATTTAAGCTCAGTAATTTGTCAGGGTATTCCCCTCGAAATGCTTTCGCGCAAGCTGACATTATGACAAGAACAACGGTTTTACGAGCAACATATGGGATACGAATAAATTACGAAAACTGTCGTCTGCGCCAATGTCTCTGTTTGAGTAACAAGGTCATTCTATTGGTCCTCAATTCACCGACGAAATTGCATCCTGAGTCCGTGTACATAGAACCAGAGATAGGGGAACACGTGATTGCCTGTCTATGTGCCCATGTGTCTGTCCGTCTATCTGTGTGCATGATGCATTGTATGTATGTATGTATGTATGTATGTATGTATGTATGTATGTATGTATGTATGTATGTATGTATGTATGTATGTATGTATGTATGTATGTATGTGTGTGTGTGTGTGTGCGTGCGTGCGTCTGTGTCTATCTATAGGGGTCGCCTACATGTCCGTCCCAAAGGGGTGGGTAGGTGTTTGACAAAGTCAACAACGAACGCGCCAGCAAGGTATAACAGAAGAAACTATCCATGATTATACCTTGCTGGTGCGTCGTTCTTGACTTGTCAAAGTTAATCCGGCGATAATCTGGTGTTAGCGTCCACAGTTTAGTAATTTATCCTTGCTTACTTTGGCGAATTAGGCAATCATATAGTCAGATACTAGACGCAACACAGTTACAAAAGTTCGCGTAAGATTTTCAAAGGATAAATAGGTGGCACGGCGAAGGAGAAAAAGAAATCGTTACAAAACCCGTGCATATATAATACAAAGACACCAAAGCTGCAAAGAAAGATTGGTAGCATAAATCTTTATAAGCAATACATATCATAGTCAAACGTATTAAAATAAAATAAACCATAGCAAGAAGAACCTTGCGATTACACCAAGACACCCCTACCCCCACCCCTATCCCTGGGGACGGACTTTGTGCAATCCCCAATGGTCTATCTGTGTGTAGGTAGGTAGGTAGGTAGGTAGAATAGCTATGCAAACATGTGTGAAACATGAGTTTGTATCTCTGCAAGTACGTCTCGTGGTTGAGTACATGAGTCTATGTGTTGTTTCGTTTCTTTAATTTTACTAGTGACGTCGCGAAACTTCGCAGTGCCATACTATCGCTACTGTAGCGTACATATTTGACACTTGCTAGTGTGCTCAAACGGCGACAAATCAAGCTCAATGTCTGTTGTTACAATATGCTACCGAAGTTACATGTAACTGCGTATCAAGCGATTTAAATGGTGGCACAATCGATATCGTTCACATATCATTCTCCGTCTGATCGAGAGGCGTTCCTAAATATGTCTCACTGTAACCAACAATATGGCGGAGCTGAACAAAGTCCGATGCAAAAGCTGTGATAATGTCTCGTTACTCACGATAAAGCCGCCATTGTCGTGTGGCGGTTTTCTCGACTATTTCTCACAACAGAGTGATTCCTAATTCATTTTGGTGTAATGTAAGCTCTTTGAAGGTTCAAAGTATTTGTTCATTTGTCACAACAACACCCTATTACAGGATTCTCACCTTGGATAAATTGATCCGCGCGTCGCTCTGGCTGCTGCAGTAGTTGCCTATATACTAATGGCTTCGTTGAGATCTTGTGTGGACTTTGACACTTTTACGGTCACGTGGTTGCTGTTGACTTTTTCCGAGCTCGGTCCGCTGCACACTTCATTGTTCTCTCAATTCTATGATCAACGACAACAAATCATTCTGACGGTTCAAAGTTGCGTATTACTATATATTCAGAAACGGAAACAGATATGCCATTCACACTTGAAAGTAAAGCGTCAGTTTCGTCTCATGCGCTGTCATAGGACTGTGGGAACAGCATCTGTTTCAGTAGTTTGTTGCTCAAAATAGTTCAGGATTGTCCTACCGTATCTACTGCAGCTGAATAGCACATTTTTGGGCCCAAAGTATCTGTGCTTTGTGGACCAAATGGCTTTTCCAAACCTTTGGAAAGGTTATTTGATCACTATTTCAGGGTGATAGCCGAGCAATGATCTGAATGATGAAATATATGCTTATCCGCCGTCACAGTCTGTACCTCTGTACTTTATTTGTTGTTTGTTTGTTTATTTATTTGTTTGCATACTTTACAAGTATCACATTCTGCAAAACGTTTCTGGTCTCCTTGACTGAAGTCGTCGGCCTAACGTCTTCATCGCAATCTGTAAATGTTTTGGACATGTCAATGTACATTTATCATATCATAGCTTATTTTATACGGTCGACGGCCTTTCGTGCCGTCGTTGCAGGTTAGTACTCTGAAATTTAAATTTGATTTTTCCCGTAATGGATTTTTAAAAAGTTTTCCCGAACAGATATGCATTGAGTTCAGTATAAAAATAAACGTTGAAAAGACAATCAATATGCCTGATGTGATTGTTTCTTTAAAAATAGAATAAAACGATTGCGAGTGTGTTTTTCAGGCCGAAAAGTCTTACATCATCCTTGCCATCCATTCTTATTCATGCAAGGCACCGTCCTGCCTAGACCTATCAGGTACGTATGTAATTGCTTGAACAACAAGTTTTCGTCATATAACCTTCAAACTTTGCAAAGAGAAGTAAGACCTTTCCATTTGCTAGTTATTAGCCAACTGCTGCACGGTTGTTGGTAAGTTGCGTGAATCTGGGGGTTTTTTTCGTATTTTCTCTCGTGATTCAATCTCCGGATGATGAAAAATCTATTTCCATCATACTGGGTATATTTCCGAAAAACATGATGGAAAATTGTATACGATAACTCGGTACGATCGCCGAAATACTTATCATTCATTTCAAAAACGATGAACAAATACCAATGTGGTGAACGCTATATTCAGCCCATCACCTACCATCATGCCTATCGCGGTCGAAACCGAAAGTGATGTGGTTATTGATAGCAAAGGGAAGATACTTTGGTCATAATTTACAAACCAAAGTTACATGTGACAAGTCTTTTCGCGTATATTTTGATCCAACACCAGGAAAACACGTTTTAGTAAAACGCCCTCAGCGGCAGACATTGCTTTTTGACGTCGGCAAACATTTCGTTGCCAAGCAGTTGAAGTTGAAATACACAATCAGAATTGCTAGAGTGTATGAAACATATACATACAAAAATATGTAAACAATTAATGATTAGCGTTCCTCGGAATCATCATAAGATAATGCGTCTGGCATGTTGAGATATAAATGTAACTTTAAAATAGAATATTTAAGCAACATAGATGCACTGCCGATAGCGAGTGCATAAATAGAGTGAACTGGTCAAAATCTCGTGGTATACCGCCGCTGGGCGTACTTTATTGTTTAAATATACACAGCAATATAGATATAAAATAAACAACATATATTTTACGATGTAAGCGTTCAAGTCTAGAGGCTAGCAGTCGGATTTACTGTTTATTGTATGGATACATTTAATGTTTCCTTAACATACGGTGCAATATGGGCTGACAATTCCGCAAACAGGTGACAAAATTGCTGACTTTGAAAGAAATGTTGAAAGAAATAGCTATTCATGTGGAGAGGTCTAAGAACTCAGGACCCTATGCAAAAATCAAACAAACAGAAACAACACTGTATAGCGCTGTTCGTGACTGTGTGTTTTTACCAAAGGTAGAAGCACCTGTCGTGCTCAACAGAAAGTCATACCAGAAATTGGGAAAAACTTTGAAATGTTCTGTCAGTGGCTATTGTGACGTCATCATATGTGGCCAGAACAATGAACCATAGTTTCATACAACCATTAAGTTCATTTCATTACGGTTTTCGTTGTCACGTGGGTAGACAGAAGCTCTATTTCGCTTTTGTTTTTGTTTTTTCCGTGCGATTTGAAAAATGTTGTTTACATTTTCAGACTAGGTATGTATTAGTCCGTCTCCCTTCGGGGAATAGATGGCGAGAGGTGGTCGGGATAGAGAAACAGAGTAGTTTGAACGATAACAAACGTCAAAAACCTTCGAACAGTAAGTTAAGCACGACGGAACACTTATTAAACTCTGGCTGTTGCGTGCAATGCCAATGACGTGATGTATGCTTTTGACTTCTTTCAATGTGCATTCATATATTTTATTCTCGTAAACGAAATATATTGAAATTTTTCTCACATTGCAGTATGGCAAAGCAGTGCGTTATGAAAAACTTTACTCTCGTTATTCTATGGAGAAAATTCCATGAAGCTACTCTCAATACATGTGGAGATGTGTTGATTCGAAATTCTGAAAAAATACAGACAAAAATACATTTTCGCTTTTTTGCAGATTTATGAACACCAAAGGGTCACATTGAAGTTCACCTATACTGTTTAAGTTTTATAATATAGAATGATATGTGATTGCTTGATTTTGTTCACCTAATTTCTTCACATTTTGATTTTCAGAACAAACAAACATCCCTATCTAAGAATCATAAAACTTGAATATTCATCCATTTGTCGGACGTCTAAGTCGGACATATTATTTGAAAAATTTTAAATAGAAAATTTTGTATAAACCATGCTCATGTAACTGTCCAATATTGATTTTTCTACCAAAAAGCTTCATTTAAATTACACAATACAAAATTACTATTTTTGCAGGTCCTTGGACTTGCTTGGAAATGTCTTTGCACCAATAATTTAAACACTTCCCAACGAAAAGGTGTCTCAAAAACGTCGTCATTTATCATTCAAAAGCACAACTTTTGATAGGGTGAGCTTATTTTCTTAATTTGTTTCATTTCAGTTCTTTTGCACCACTCGTGCTAATTTTGTTTTTAAAAATCAGTCTGTGAAAAGCGGAAATGAATTTGCAACAGTCACGATATTTATAAATGTTTGAATTGGCAAACAAGTTTGCCTTGCTGGTGCAAACAAAAACTGTGTACCTATGAACAAACGAACGCCGCGTGCGCATCCTTAATACCGATCTTCCACGTTTGGCTAATCCTCCGATAGATGCTCATCACTGTTCTACGCCAGGCGACCGTGGAAACTGTGTCCTTGGCAATATGTCTCGGAGAAAGCTTCACATGAATATTTACCTGATCTGTCATGAATTCTAAATCAGGAATTTTAATTTTACAATGTCAAATTATTTTTGAAGTTTTTAAACTTCACTCCTTGAAATGCAATTTCTTTAATTTTGAATCATACGAAAAGAATACGTAAACCTCAAAAGGAATTTATGAAACGAATTGTTGTAAATTTTATTAATCTTTTACGATTATGTAGCGTTTGTCAGTTTGTGCTCACAGCTTTCAAACTTAGTATGAAAGTATTACTTCAAAACTGTAATTAGATTTTTCTCTGATTGTGATGTATATTAATTACCTGTATGTTACTTTCTAATTATTATACCTGTAACCCCTTTGCTTATCGGCCGGAGGACTTTGAATGCAAAAATGTGCACAGAATGGGCACCAATCAACAAATTTGAATCATTCATTCCGATATTCTACTCCGCATTTCATCTCATGTCACAGTAATAAATAAACCTTTCTTGGCATATATTTTTCGACAAGGTCAGTCAACATATAAAATAATTTTCCCGTTCACCTACATACCACAGCACGTCTCATCATCTTACAAATCTGTTTGTGCCACTGTCGCAGGTTTAATTAATAAATATGATATTCAAGTAGTAGAGTTAAAATTAAAAATCTCTTTTCTAAGTAGCACCATTTTATGATTGCTTTAAATTTGAGGGTGATAGCCTAGCGATGGTCAGAATGATGAAAAATATGCTTATCCGCTGTCACAGTCTGTACTTCTGTACTTTATTTGTTGTTTGTTTGACTGTTTGTCTCTCTGTATACTTTGACATGGTCGTTTGTAGTCTTCTGAGCTCAAGTTGTCAGCCTAATATCTTCATCGCAATCTGTACTTGTTTTGGCCATGTCAATGTACATTTGTCAGAGCCTGTGTTTTAGACAGTCGACAGCCTCTTGTACCATTGTTGCCGGTCAATAAATTTGATTTTTGTGTCATGGACTGTGAGGAATTCAGTGGGATTCGAAAATTTTCGGGATAGTAGAGGGGGACTTGAAAGTTTTGCTTTGCCTATAGGAGGAACCTCAAAATTTTTTAGGGTCCCTTTTTCACGATTCCAAGGTTTGATGGGTAATTCAATGAAAATTTAAGCATTTCATTAGTTTTGTCTCGAAAATAATCTAAAAATGTATGAATTGTCGTAGAACAACAAACAAGCAGGCCTTGTATCAGGGCATAAGCTGCAACTGTTGATAATTTTTCAATGTTTCTGCACAGTTTATCAAATAGTCTTTCTTGCTGTCTCCCTGCAGTATGCTGAAACACACAATATTCAGTTTGTCGACAAAAGCCTGCATATATGAATATTGGGTGATAATTGAATTCGAGTCCATACTGAAAGTCATTTGTCAATGATACAAATGTGGCCGTACATATTCACAGGTAGGCTGTGTCAGAAAGCTGAATACTGGATAGTTAAACACGCTTTTTGAAGTAGAACAAGAATGCAGTTGTATAAACTGAACAAAATTATTGTCAAAATTATCAAAGTTCGTGCAACTTCGTGCCCCTGCTACTACCCACGTGCAGTGTCACTGTCACTGTATACCGGCAGTGACAGAGACAGCTCTGACTATGAAGTGGCTGAAGAAGACTTCGGGTATTGTGACGCTCATGACAGTGAAACATACTTTTATACAATACCAGGCCAGAGAGCAACACATGGAAGACCAGGATTTTTGAATTCTTGCACACGAGAATAATCAAATTTTAAATATTAAATAAGAAAGATGGGGTCAATATGCTTGATTTTCTAAATTTTTACATTCTCATCGTAAAACACATAAGAACACGTATTTTCCCTAAATGTAACCCCAGGAACTTTTCTCTGGTAATCGCGCATGATTTGCGATGGTTTTAAAACACGGTCGATGTGCGGTATTTGCTATTAAAGCATGTAAAGTACTGGATGTCAAAGTTGATGCGTTCTTCTTTAAAGTGTTTGTCTTTTTACAATAATAACTCTTCAGGTATTGTTATTTCTCATCTTTTAGAGCTGAGCATACAAGAACATAATGCATTTCGTCGCCTATTTCGCCAGTGTTACAAAAAATAATAAAGTACGAGTGGCATCATGTTGGTAATGGTCTGATATAGAGAGCTTTTGGTTTCCACAGCGAAATTTTGTGAGACTAATTCTGTCAGTAGTGGTATTAGTAAGCTTCAAGATAGTTTTCAAAGATGCATTCATTCTTTAAAATGCGGTAGTTTATACACAGATTATTATTTTGAACCTCACTGAGCCAATGTTGCATTCTCATATCTTTGATCCTCAGCTTTAAACTATGTTTCAGCCATTTCGTGTTTACATTTTTGTAGTCGTACCGAATGTTTGAGAATCCATTCTTGTCAAGATTTGCTTTTGATTTTTACAATCCAGGCTGACTTGAAGAAGTTTTTATATGCACAGACTTTAGAAGTCTAAATATAGTTCAAGATAATTTGCCCTCCTTTGAACTCGTTCGAGGTTGTTTGTAATTTTTGACGTTTGTATTTACTGATCTATTATTCATAAGATGATATCGTCTAATTTGGCATTTGGCATATTGGGCGGAGTTACCTCTCGATCTCTCAAGAGATGTGCATAAAATCATGGACGTGCCACAGATGTGGTACGTCCATGATAAAACTCACATGGCGTTGTTGATGAAATGTCGAGTGCGATCACTCCCACTTAAGTCAGCACAACGTCTGTTCATTACCGAAAACGTAATTGAACCAGCCTTCCACTACGCAGTTCATATCAGCTTTCTGGCAGCTGATGTTTACAGCTTTCGGTCCTCTTTCGTTCAGCTTCTAGGCTTGCTCCTTCATTAAGGCTGCGTTCACAAAAAACAGTTGGGGTGGAGGAATTCAGGGGGATTCGAAAAAATCCCTGACGACTTTCAAGTTTCCTGGTATTCCATGTGTTGCTCACTTGTCTGGTCTTGTGTACAAGTATACATCACTGCCAGGAGCGTCATTTGACCAAAAATCTTCTTCAACTACATCAGAGTCAGAGCCATCTCTGCCACTGCCGATATGCAGTAGCAAGGCAGTAGCTGTATTAACTTTGATAATTTTGACAATATTTTTGTTCACTTTATACAACAGTGTTCTTGTTCTACTCCCTACAGCATATTGAACTGTCCAATATTCAGCTTGCCAACACAGCCTGTGTATGTGTTCCATGCATTTGCATCATTGACAAATGACTTTCAGTCTGGACTCTAATTTAATTATTATCCATTACATATTTATACATACAGGCTTTGTCGACAAAATGAATATTGTGTGTTTCAGCATACTGTAGGTGAACAGCAAGAAACAATATTTGATATATTGCAACTATTGAAAAAATTATCAACAGTTGCAGCGTTTACCTATTTCTTGTTTCACTTCATTGGGGTTTTCACAAAAAATCATACATGTTTAGATTTTTGCGAGATAAAAGTCATGAAAAGTGACAAAATCGTTCTAGCTGTTAATTATTACTAACATTAGAAAAATTATATAACATTAAATTGTTATTCATTTTTCAATGAATTACATACCACACCTTGGAATACGAAAATGTAAAAGGTTAAAGGAAATTAAACAATTTTCAGTTCCCGTTACAGGCAGTGCAACACTTTCAAGTCCCACCTCTACTACCCCCATTGCAAAATTTTCGAATCCCCTTGAATTCCTCCAGCCCACCTCTCTGTTTTTTGTGAATGCAGCCTGAAATATAATTGATTAGTTCCAACAGTTAGTCCATTATTTAGATGGTTTTTTCAAAGATTTATGGGGAGTATATTATAAAACTGTATGACATAAGCGTACAAGTATTCCTTCAGGTTATTTGGACTTTAAATTTCGTAAAGCTTGTAGCTGAAATCCTTACCTATGGGTTTGATTTTGGCGTGAAACCCCTATCAATGGGTCAGCTTCTAGAGCTCGCATGGGTTGATGTTTTCAGCTTGGGCCGCATGAAAACATGGGGAGTACCCCTTCCCCCGGGAAAACCCCGTTTTTAGTAAAACGCCCTCATCGGCAGACATCGCTTTTTGACTTCAGCAAACCTTTCACTGTCAGGCAGTTGAAGTTGAAATACACAATCATAATTGAAACACATACGTACAAGAATATGTACACGATTAATGATTAGTATTCCGTGGCATCATAAGATAGACTGTCTGACATGGCGAGAAGATAAATGTAATTTTAAAATAGCGTATTCGCAATATACAAAAGCAATATTGATAGTAAGTTAACACCATTATGTAAGCGTTCAAGACTAGAGGCTAGCTGTCATATTTATAGGTATGAATACACGTAATGTTTCCTGAATATCAGGTGCAATATAGGCAAGTAATTCTGAACAAAGACAGCAGAAATTACTGACCTTCAAAGAAAGATTGAAAGGGAAAGCCGTAACAGAGAGGTCTAGCACAACACAGAACCATATGCAAAAATCAAAGAAAACAACACTGTATAGCGCTGTTCGTATACTTTTACCGACGATTGAAACATCTGTCTCGCCAAAACAAAAAGTCACACAAATTCGGCTATTGTGAGGTAATGATTTGTAGTTAGAGCAATGATCCATAGTTTCATACAAACATTCCGTTCATTTTATTACATTTTCGTCGTCACATGGGTAGACAGAAGCTCTATTTTACTTGTTTCTGTGCAATTTGAAAAATGTTTACATTAGCAGACTACGTATATGTTACCTCTCACCTTCTTCCTTCGGGGAATAGCCAGCGAAAGGTCGCCGGGATATAGAAACAGTGTAGAGGCTCAAAGTCTTCAAAGATAACACCATTCATTTCCTATACGTGGATGTTACATATTGCCAGGTGTTGTCCCTTGTCCTGAGTGTTTGTGTTCGTAAAGACACCTGCTACAGACAATCTTTGCAGTTGTTATTTACATATCATTACCATATCATCATTAAAGTCCCTCCATAGTAATGACGTATCTATTGCCAAGGTGCATATCAATGGCCAACGCTATAAACAGTAGAACAATTATCTACTAGTTTGATTTCTTACTGTCCGTATCGCTATCGTAAATCGTTCACAATTTTCAATCTGATCATTGATCTTTATACAGAATTGACGTCAAAGTGAATGACCTATGTAACATATGTTTGAGCATTTTCGGAAATGCTGATGATGCAAACCTGACCTCCTAACAGTTTGAACAATAACAAATGACAAAAACCTTCCAACTGTAAGTTAAGCAAGAGTGTGAAATGAACTGTGACAAAACAGTTATTAAACTCTTGCTGCTGCGTGCTCTGCTAATGATTATGAAGTGATGTATATTTTAGGCTTCTTTCAATGTGCATACATATATTTTTATTCTCTTAAACGAAACATAATGAGATTTTTCTCACAATATGGCAAGCAATATTGTATGAAAAACTTTGCTGCCGTCATTCCATGGAGGAAATTTCATGAAGTTACTCTTAATGTGGAGCTATGCTGATTTGAAATTCTGAAAAAATTGACAAAGATACATTTTCGCTTTTTTTCAGACTTTATATGATAACCAAAGGATGACATCGAAATTCAACATACTGTTGAAATTTTTAAACAGAATAATTTTCGACTGCTTGATATTGTTCACCTAATTTCTTCACATTTTGATTTTCAGGACATAGCAACATTCCTATCTAAGAATCATAAACGTTGAAAATTCGATGTAACCGGAATTTGTCTAAGTCGGACGTAATATTTGGAAAATTTTAAGTAGAAATTTTTGTACAAACCATGCTTGTGTAACAGGCAACATTGATTTTTCTGCCCAAAAAACTTGATTTAAATCACATGCTACACAAATACTGTTTATGCAAGTCCTAAAACTTACTTGGAACCGTCTTTGCGCCAATAATTTAAAACATTTCTGAACGAAAAGGTGTCTCGAAAAAGTTATCATTCACGATGACTTCACTTATCAAAAGTTATGTTTTTGATAGGATGAACTTATTTTCTTCATTTTTTTCATTTCGGTTCTTTTTCACCGCTCGTGCTCTTTTTCTCTTGAAAAGTTGGTCTGTAAAAATGGGTATAAGAATTTGCTAATGATGTCATTTCGTGTCAGGTTTGATAAGAGCACCGTTTATAAATTTTTCATTTGGCAAACAAGTTTGCCTTGCAGGTACAAACAGTATACTGTGTGCCTATAAAACAACGAAGGCCATCATGTCAAACATGGTGCGTGCGCATCCTTAAT
>LD344306.1:185126-207045 GCA_001465055.1 Ptychodera flava | reverse complement strand
GTTTGACAGGCGAATATGGTAGGACAAATCACTCAGGAGAACTATCACAGTGTATATCAGGCTTGATAACATCTAAAAGCATCAAACATTTTCTCGATCATAAATGAAAGATTTAGAATAAGGGTCGAGATTATATTCGTACTAAGACAGTTTTTTTAGTGATATGAAGACATTTCTAGAAATATCTTTCGTGGATGGCCACCTGTTCTTTATTTATCGTTAGACCGTCATTTGTTGCTGACTTAACAGTTACAGTATCTAAGAGTTCTGCTTCGCCTTCCAAGTTCCAATTGTTATCTTGTGCGTTTTGTCATTCTCATTTGATAGATGGACTGTGAACAAATCAACGTTCGCAAGGCTTCTGTATTAAGGAGCTCGTTACACTCAATATCTGAGCTATCGATTAGATCGGACAAGATTACATTAGTTTTTAAAGATTTTGAAGTTCTTCTTAAAATTTTGTCAACTCCTCTTGGGATTTAATCTACCGTTAAAATGTTGCGAAGGAACTCAAACTTTATTGGTGACAATCAGTTTTATTTCTACTGCATGCATGGAATTCTAGTTCCACTTTTTCTCCCAGACTTTGCACAAAGTGGTGATTATTTTAGCACAGATTGCTTGGATATCATACAAGTCATTACAGGAATTTTGAAGTTGACTGAAACTACGCGACAGATCATAACTGAAAAATTCTCAGACTTAATTATGTCAAAATCCAATATTAAATTGTTAAAATGTTTTAAATTCTTTTTAAGATTATCGTTACTCATCCAATAAGAGTCCTGGCCTGAACCTACACCAGACAATCAATACCTACATTTATGGAAAGCTTATCCCAAATTCTTTGTGCATGACTTCGACAAGCCGTTATTATACGTAAAAAAGAGATGGGAAAATAGCAGGAGTTTTCAGAAACCAAGGACTACGTATGCCACAACAGGCGCTAGTGAAAAGTCTGTACCGAAAATATTGTGGCACCGTCACAACCATTCAAAATTTACTTTCATTTGTATTGTCCCCGTGACCCGTGTATCGACGATTTCAAATGGGATGTTTTTAGAAAGGGTCTTTTTTGTTATTCAAGCTTTACTGTGGAAAACATAAATGTTAAAATACTATGGTTACGTTACTGTGGTTAAATACTGACGTTTGATGAACATAACAACGATGCTATATCGGTAATACTAAACGGAAATTTACTAAATTTAATTCTTTTTTCTTTCGAGTCCCCTGAAGAAAGTCAACTCTAAACATGGATCGGTTGGTTCTACACTCAATGGTGATGTATCAGATCGCAATGCAGAATTGCATGTGGAAACCATTGCAGCAAATTCCCTGCCTGAGAACAAAGCAACGCTGGCCAAGCCGGTGGTGGCGCCAATCTCTTTGGCGACAACCTATGAAGTTGAAAAGTGCGATGATTTTGCAGATGCTATTAAAGTAAGTGAGCCACCCCCAGGTTCTATCTCTGAGAATGAGACCAATGTTGAGTAGCTCTGTTTGGCCTTATTAATTTAACAGATAAAGAAAGACATGTTTTTCCCGTCGAAGGGGATAAGTTTTGACGATATTTTCAGTACTTTTGATCTGTAAATCAACCACACCTTCTTGTTCCACTATTTGACGCATTAAAACACACACAAATCAGCCAGTCAAACACAGCCTGTACATGTGTCAAGTTCAAAGTCAGTTCAATCGCATGAATGTCAAGAAAGCAGCAGTTCCTTGACAAAATCTCACCATGTCACTCTGTTCAGTAACTGTGCTCACCAATTCTCTGGCATCTTCATGGACATCTCCAATCCCTCTCTCTTGAACAACGTAAAGTTCCCCACTGCGCAAAAATATCAGTTCATTGTCTGACCCATTTCAATTTTGCTATTCGCTAAAACAGATCTGTTGAAGATGCCGTCTTTCTAGGTATCCATTATGCACTTGAACACTTGGATAAACCAAATAGATATGTTAGAATGTTGTTTGTATACTTCAGCATGGCCTTCGATACGATACTCCCCATTCAAGTTTTTTCGGCAAACTTTAACAGATATCGATTTTGTGGATTCCATTAATTTATGGATTTTCTATTTTCTGTTACACAGACCACAAATTGTTAACATAGGTAATATCATGTCTTCGTCTCTTGTACTCAATACAGACGCACCTCAAGAAGAGCGTTTTGTCGCAATTCCTTTACTCCCCGTATACTCATGATGCGTTTCTAGTCACGAATGAACCACTTCATTGATTAAACCTTCAGACGATACTACCGTTAAAGGGTTAGAAAACAATGTCGACGAAACGTCTTATCGTAAACAAGTTGACATTCTTGTCGGTTGGTGCTCGGAAAATAATCTTGAACTTCATGTTTCTAAGACCAAAGAAATTGTCATCGATTTTCGAAAGAACAAAGCTGTCGCCGAACCTCTTGTTATAAATGGCACTCCGATCGAGATTGTTGATTGTTTTTTAGTTCCTCGGAAGTACAATTCGAATGACTTAATATGGCATACGTATACTGATAATATCACCAAAATTATTTAGCAAAGCCTTTATTTTTTGAGGCAGTCGATGAAGTTTGGAATCGGTAAGAATACCATGATTCATTTTTATCGAAAGTGTGTTAACTTTTTGTAGTCACTATTTGGTTTAGCTCATTATGTAAGCAAGAGAAAACACAATTAAGTGAAATTGTTACTACTGCATCTAGGATTATTGGCACAGATCTACCGTCACTTGATAATATCTATCGCTGAGGCTAACATTCCTCACACACCATCGACGAAAGCACTCATCCAACTCATGATTTATTTCAATTATTCCGCCCTGGACGGCGCTATTGGTCTTTGAAAGCCAATACTGCACGTTTTAGCATTCGTCTTTATCCAAGTGCTGTTACAGTAAAATACTGTCAGATCGCAATTTTTAAGTTGCACTCGTATTTTACTTCGAGCTACCTGTATACATGTGATTTTGTTTTTTAATTTTTACCCATGTTTCCTTGGTATTTCTGTTTTGGTTTTATTGTCTGCCTTTAAAGCGTTTTGAGTTAGTGTATAATGTTGTATCGCGCGACGACAGCAAAACAATTTTCTGATGTCTCATGTAAATAATGGCAATAAAGTTTTCTTATCGTATCAAATTGTTATCGTTGACATCAGAATTTTAGTGTTTTCAAAATACTGAAAACTCATCAAAAGTTACTGCTAATGTCCCTTTCACTGAATTCAGTTTTTTTCTGGAAATCAAGAGTTTTGTTGATAAAACTTCACATTCAAGTTTTTCAATACTGACGATGGATATTGTGAGGAGTATAAATTTTGCTTATCTTTCGCTAATGTGATTGTTAATTAGTCCTTGGCCATAATTTAAATCACGTTACATGGATTTTGAAACGTTTGTTTTCATAAAATGATCACTTCTATACACGTATGCTTGACTATCGAGTAAAAGTGTACGTATATGGCATATGCACATTTTAACTGTCAGTGATCATAAATGATGGTATTTATTTAACATGGACGAGTGAATTAACACAATAATGTTACAATGACCTTTGACCCTGTTACACTTCTTATTCGCTTCTAGAATGAGTACGTTTACAGTCGCTTCGGCAACCACACATGTCAGGCAACGGCTGAGGTGATCAACAAACTGGAAGGCGGTGTTGGGGGTCTGCTGTTTGCCAGCGGCATGGCTGCAATTACTACATCCCTGTTGGCGACACTGAATGCCGGAGACCACCTGGTAATAAGATTCCAGTAGCACTTGTACGAACAATTTTGGGTTGTCAACTTCAACAACAGTATGAAACTGACACAAACAGTTTTCTATTCTTTCTTGTCGCTCACATCACCGAGTTGTTTTCGTGGGAAAAGTAGAACAATATTGACCACTGTCAACATAAATATTGGATATAGGTAGATTTCGCTGTTGTCTCAAACAACTTCCTTGTTCTTTCGAAGATGAAATGTGTTTGTTTAAAGAAATGCTATGGATTGTACAAACAAATATTATTCTTAGTATTAAATCAAAGTATATAAATAATGCGTTGACAAAATATAAACTTGTTGAGTAAATATATTCATATCATGGTTTTGTATATAACGCTTGATTCGTAGATTAGGCCAAAGGAAAAAAATGTACTGTTCCGATAACCCTATTTTTTTGCCTGCCGACCCCAAACTTTTGAGAGAACTCGGAAGTAAAAAAAGAAAGAAAAACCCGTAAAATCACGTGTTCGTTACCTGGCATTTGATTTTTGCTTGAACGGGGACATATTTTATGTTTTTATTTTTATATGTATGATATGTTTTTCTGGAAATGTTGTGGCCAGTGTTTGATCGTCCTGAACCCCTGAAAAGTGCCGACCTACCTACCCTATTTTTGAAAACCATGTTATCGGAACAGCACAATTTATTTTGGGCCTTACAAGCTATGTTGTTTTCTTATGCAGATTGCACCAAATCCCGTGTACAGTGGTACTCATAAGTACATAGCTAAAATGCTACCGCAACATGGTGTGGAGATATCGTGGGTTGATGCTGGCTGTAGTATGAATGATTACAAAAGACTGGTTAAACGGAACACCAAGGTGTGTATCTTCTGGTATACTTGCGAATTGCAATTTATTATTGCTGTCCCAGTTCATCGAACAGATTTCCCAACGTGCATGTGGACGTTTTTAGTTTACGATTATTTTCTCTGTTTGAAACAAAGGCAAAACGTTGCACATAAAGCCAGAGGATATAAAGTTGCGGAATATGACCAGGTCTGAGAAAGCAGGAGACGGTGTCGTCTAATGCTATAGAAGACTACTTTATTTCTAAACTTTTCTAATATTAAACTGTTGCTACATACGGTGAAGCATAACACTTTGGTGAGAGACCCTACAATATCGGCATTGAGTCCAGTGACGTACAGTGTCTCTGTCCAAGGTAGAAATGTCACGTGACGGATCAGAAATATTGTCCCGGCATAAATGTCATTTCATTTTTCAGCGGGCAACTCAAAAGGCCCTTCTATGTTGATAGGCCGGGTATAATGCTGTTGTTTTCGGGTGTTTGCCGGTGGATGGGGAAAGGCATGAGGCTAAGAGATGGCAGTGGGATCTTTTGCATGTATGAGAGGACAGCGGGGAGTTTGTTATGGTAGATGCAGGGAAGTGGGAGATTTCCTGGCGGGAAATGTGGAGAAGGGGGATCCTATGGGCGGGAGAGAAATATTTTAAAATCATAGCGAGAGGCAGCTACGAATGGCTATTACTTTCTCTCCCAATTTTGGTTTTGTTCAAAATACGCCAGAATACCTTGTCTACCTTTCAGAACACCCGTGGTTGCAATTTATCGAAATAGGCTGGATTGCTGCCCTACAGCTAGTCTTAGCAATACATCTTCCTAGGTCTCCATTCAAGCGAACATATCACCCTGGACAATCCTCTTCTGAGTCTGCACCATTGGACAGCTCAAACATTAACAGAAACTTGCTTTCATCATCACTGTCTTCCTTGCACAGGTACTGTACGCAGAAACACCAGCAAATCCGACAATGGCCATCACTGATCTCGAGAATTTTGGTCGCCTTGGCAACAGTCTCCCTGGCGTTGTTACCATGGTAGATTCAACGTTTGCAAGTCCATATCTCCAGTTGCCTTTGAAGCATGGAGTTGATGTATCCATTCACAGTTGGTATGTTTATGAAGCGGTTCAGTCAGTAAAATAGGATTTAGAATCTTTCGAAGTTCTCCCAGGCCTACTCAAATAAAATTCTCCCAGAGTGACTTGCAAGAATACTTTTCTGTTTGTCTCAACAGTCACACATCGTGAAAAGTAACATTCTAGAAAAGCACGTTGCCCTTATCTTTGAAATCAATCCCGCCGCATATGAACAAATGTACACTCAATAAATTGCTTAAAGTATAGAGTTTAAATTTGTAACAGCCTTTAAACGTGGCACCTTTTGATTTTTTGAAGACGTTTCTGTGAGTTTGCAGAGCCAAATGAGTGTGTATGAAAGACAGTGGGTAAAATGTATGTTCCCTTCTCTTTAACGATTATCACAACTCATTCGATACATTATAATTGTCTATTACCCCCCATTTTTTTCAAAGCTAACATACAAAAAATAGAAATGTGGAATTTGTAAGTAGGCTTTTATTTGTTTCATGGACATTGAAGGGTACAATAAAATACAATGATCCATGTTTACATAGGCCCTATCAAACAAACAAACTGATGGATTGTATATACAACCTTCAATTTCGAGAGAATACACACCAATTACGACAATTCTTGGTAAAAGAGCAGCATATTGTAAAATATCTGCCAGTTAGTTTTAATTTTGATATTGATAAGGTCATGTGTCTCTACCAAAACAAGTACGTGACACAAAAAGTTCAATATTTCATCCTTTCCCCAGTCTACTGTTGTTAACAAGCATTTATGACGTCTGTATTGATAACACTGTAGTACCAAGTACCTTGGCGGACACAGTGATGTACTTGCGGGGTTTGTGTCGACAAGACGACTTGATCTCCTGGAGAAGTTGTCAACCTATCAGAAAAGTATGGGTAGTGTACTGGTAAGTGGTCACCATGGAAACTATTCGGCTTTGGCACAAAGTCATAGTCATAGTCAGTCAGAGTACGATCAAATCCGCGGAATACATGTTTTTAATTACTGATTACACATTAAAATTTCATTTAACAATGGTTCAAGACAGCAGATAAAAAGCAAAAAGAACAATGGCATAAATATGATTTCCGAAGCATGGCTGTTTGAGAATGTGTTTTCTAGCCAGACTAACGTGATGTAAAAACTGGCTGCATTACCCTGTGGCCCGTCTCATCAATCTGGCCGTTGATAGCGCATGTGTATACAGCGGGTGGTCATTATCAGCTGACAACAGTGAAGTCCCTGTCAACTTTGCAGAAGGTCAGCGGCAGAAATGTGTGTGTCATATAAATATTCTACATGTATGTAGAGTATCGATTAGCAGTATACAAACAAAGGCTATGGTTTCTTGTTCATCGCACGGAACATGAACGGATCATTAGTTTCAGATATACTCACTTTAGCCAGCTGAGAGGTAGTAATAGATTCAGTAATATACACTGTACTGCCCGTGTTCTACACTTATGGCCATGTATTGGGTATATTTTTGGTACTGAAGTGTTATCATGGTAGAAGTAAAAACGATACTGGTGCAATCATGAAACTGTATTAGTTTTCTTCTTAAAGCTCTGCTAGCTCTACCTTTTGTTATTTTTTTCCTTTATTTTTGTTTTTATCTGAAAATTGCAATGCCATCGTGTGGAAGTGAAAATGTTTCAATTCGTCAGCACGGCTAGTTTATGTGTCATGTTGAAAGTTGGAACGGACCTGAATCCAGTTATCAACAATAAAATAGCACATGTTAATGTTTTGTGTTTGCGAGGCTAATGCATTGTATTTCTACATACTTTTGAGATAAAACTAAATTACATGTACCCGTCTTCCAGAACATTACACGTACAGTTGTCGTCCTTTTAGTTGTCCCATTTCTTATTTTGACATTTCATTTTCAGTCTCCATTCGACGCCTATCTTCTGCTGAGGGGAGTTCGAACTCTTCACGTTCGCATGGATAGACACAGTTCAAATGCGTTGAAGATCGCACAGTACTTGGAGCGACATCCAAAGGTATATCAGTGATCGATATTGCAGAGACTTGTTTTAAACAGTCAATTTGGCGAAACTCGTATATATTCAAGACACTTTTGGAAACATTTCTTACTGTACAAATGTGATGATATTCGATTTGAAAATTCAACGTGAAATATTCAGTTCTATAGAGGTGTCCAACTTAGAGGTGTCTGTAAAGACTGTACAGTGGATTGCTGATAGATGGCGTCATTTCTAAGTATTTTAAGTATTCTAAATTATTGTGTCTCAGAGACACAATGTAGCTTATGTGTCTTTTATTTCTGGAAACTTCTTCCCAGAGTATTGGAGTACACATATAGCAGAGTCTGACTAAATCTTAAAGTCATTGTGATATCACTGTCTCAGATCGGCTTACAATAAGTGATAAATGTTTATGTCGATATTTAGATTTGATATTCCATTGAGGTCATCCGTCCAGTAAAAGAACTATCGCCTATTGACTTTCAAAGTGGTCTGTGTTCTGGACCAAGTATTCGGACACTCAATTTTTTCAAGACATTTCTGGTCTCCTGCCAGTGTGTACTCATTTTCAAGTCTTGGAGTAAGGAGCAAATAAAATTTTCATTATCTTGTTTGTGAAAAAAATGACTAAGTGATTTTACGTATACGCTAATTGACAAAATGGCGAATTACACCGAAGACCTCAAAGTCAGTGAATCTGTTTCTCTTATAGCAATCTGAAACGAACAATAACACACCCACCAACCCAACAACCCATCCCCCAACCCCGCCGCCGAATTTCATCCTTGATTATGAAAAAGAATGTTTCAAGTTTTTGCCATCAAAGATGTAAAACTTTCTATTTTGTGGCTCATGAAACCTTTAATGTATTCAAGCGGAAGGCCAAGCACATGAATGTTCGATGATAAAGTGGAGGTTGTTCTGTTGTTTTGTCAAAGGTTTCAAAAGTAAACTACCCTGGTTTGCCATCACATCCACACCACAAGACTGCAAAGAAACAGATGAAACAATTTGGAGGAATGATGAGTTTTGAACTGAAAGGTGGACTGAAAGCTGGCAAGACATTTGTCGAGGTGAGGTATCTCTTGAAGGGAGGCTCAGGCTTCAGTCGCTGATTTTATTGTCAGATGATGTTTATTTCATTGACGACTTTGGCATTATGATTTCCTTGCTATAAAATGGTGCATCCTTTTGTTTGAGCACATTTAGCTGTACTTGTGGATGTAGAGATATTTTCTCAGTGTCTTTGTTTTATTTGTAAAATGCAGTGTCCTGTTCCACTCTCAAAGTCATGTCGAAATCCCGTGTATTACACGTCAACACAACTAAAAGTCAGTACAAGTATATGATATCCATGTTATTTGTTCAATACGGATAATAAAAGCATCAATTGTTACAGACATTTTCCATTTAATTCTTCCATTTTATTGATATTTTGACGTCATTGTCATGAGCGTTGACTTCAGTAAAAAAGTTTGTTTCTAACTGTAAATAACAACCGCTTGAATACGTGATATTACATGTATATTATTGTGATATTGCATAAACGCTTGTCGTAAATTTTCAACCAAATACTTTGACCAAGAATCTTTGTATGCCGAATTTGTGTTGACTCCCTTGAACTATAGGTTTATTTTCTGTCTCTCAATCCGAAAGGTTGTCAAGACCCTTATTCTCGTATAGGTAGGACAGGGTCTGTACAATTTGAAAGTTTGTATTGTCGATTATTGAAGTGTCAATTCAAAGAGTCACCGATGTTTTCTGTTTTTCTTTTCAAAATATGGCCAGAGTCTAAGACTACCTCACCTAGCTGTTTCACTGGGAGGGGTGGAGAGCTTGATCGAACATCCAGCCAGCATGACCCATGGCGAGGCTCTACTTGGTGCGAAAGCATTCAAGAAAAGTGGAATTCCAGAAGGCTTAGTGAGATTCAGGTGAGACATTAGAAGTCATCTTAATGATTTACTTAATTTATGAAAAACTTTTAAGTGAATTGGCAATGATTCCAGGTCAACGTCACGTGAAGTGTGTGCGAACCCTATCGAGAAATTAGTCACTTCGAATACCTACGCGACACTCTTTCTTATGGATTCCAAATTGGCTTGTTTAATATTAACTTTACAGCTCAGTCCAAAACATTAATGTCGCTGTAAACCAAAACCTTTCCAATTTTCAGTCAAGTCAAGCCCAGACAGCGTAATTTTTGTTATTCGAGTTTTGAAATATCATTTCAAGTTGGCGCGTCGTCTCAACCAAGGACAAATCAGAAAAAGGATAGAAAAAGTGAAACTCCCACATACACGCCATGAGCCTCGAATTGTTAGAAATGCCATGTATGCTATAACCAATAAAAGTGAAACTCCCGCCTCAATTTTAGTATTAGCTATTTTCTCGATGTTGTTTGTATTCAAAATAGCTGATATTTCAAATAATCATTCTGATTTCAGCGTTGGCATAGAACACGTCGAAGATCTCCTGCGAGATATTGAACAGGCCTTACACAGAATATAGGACCAAGTCATTCCATTCACTGAAGATATTGTGGCTACCAATTATCTTGAAATGTCTTAGAAATGTTTGCATTTTGACTGTATCATAGTATGAGTCCTGGACAGAATCTGTTTATTCAGTCAACTTGACGTATCCCATAATATTTCATGACATAGGAAGTCTGATTCCTGAAATCTGTGAGACTGATACCGCGGCCATTTTTGTATTCTGAAGATGTTTTGTGTGAATTTTAAATCAGCAACATATACTTTTCAGATGCGCCATGAAGCGTGTCGAAATCATAAAGGCGAGTTAAAACAGGAAACATCGACATCAATTTTACAACAATTTTGTACAGTACAAGCTTCATCATACTTTGAAGATAATAATATGCTCTATGAAGCAGGCACGCAGCTATCGTCATGGAGAGCAGCGGTGCAAATTTCGTGTCCTAAATTTCTATGTCTGTGATTCAATTGTCGATAAATTTGAAAGCCAATTTGCAAGATATCATGATTAAGAATATCTGATAAGCGATTTCAGATAACTTGTAATTTACTCGACAGGTGTTCTGTTGGCATGTAACAACCTGTTCACTTACGTAAAAACTTCAAAAAATGAAAGTTGCCGGGTTAAGTAAAATCATCAATGTCAATTCTTCTTGCTTGTTTCATTTGATTATTCAGTAGGGAAAATATGAAAGCGACAATATGGACATTTCAGGCACTTTGAGAATCGTAATACTTATTGCAATTTATGTTCAACCTTTGCTCAGAGTAGTCCAATTCATTAATACATAATGGGTGGTAGAGTGAGGCATGGGATGGTACAGTGTATATATATATATATATATATATATATATATATATATATATATATATATATATATATATATATATATATATCATATTTTTGTAATAACACTTATTTTGGTCTTGCGTCAGATATTAAAATTTCTGTCGTGTAAATGTTGAATGCTCTGTACATTTTATTAATCCAAATACAATTCTCCGACAACGTTAACGGAAGGTTATTTATTCCAAATGTTCCTAGAAGTGAAATGCACGTCACATGTCATAAACAGCACCCCAGAAAACACTTAAATGCATTATAATTAATCTGGCACCCAGTCATCGTCAGTAACACTATTAAATTACACATATTGATAATTGTATTGTTTCCAGTCATTTATTGTGTATCTCAATATTCTCATGAAAACAGTACATTAACATTTTTACTACGTAAGAACCGCTTGAAAGAAACGCCACACATGTTAAAATTAAGAACTTCGTGAAGTCCTTTTAAGCAGACATGTAGTTCTTGCTTGCAAGGATGAGTCCTAGTGACACTAACATTTCGTTCAATACCTGTCGGCTGGCTTTGTTATTCGACCTTCAAAATTGAACACCAGCTCATAATATTCAAACCAAAACAATCCCATTGTTTCTGCAAACGTTTAAGCAAAATTCGTCGTGCAAGTTTTGTGTGTGTTGTGCTATAGCTCCGTCTATCGGTACTGGTGCTAACGAAACTTAAAGAGTCAATCACACCATGTGATTCTTTGTCTGCGTCTACATTTGTCTATATATAATGTGTGTGTTATAAGAAATTCGGTTAATGGTAACATGATCGTCATCACATGTCTATCTTTTGTGATAGCGCCGAAAAGGCCAATGTTTCAGAAACTTTCGTTTTTTCCGTACTTGGGCTTTTATTTTGGCGATGTCGCCATTATATCACAAACGTAATGCAATCACTGAGCGATGACATCTTTGTCCATAAAAATTATATTTTAATAACCTCGTGAATCTTGACTCATAGTTTTGAAAACTGTCAATTTGCCTTCGAAGCCCCTGACTAATCTTCATCGCGGAATATGTTGTCTGCATGTGGAAAAAAGTCATGGCAATTTCGTCATCAACAAAATGCGTGTTCAGATCATGTGACCATCATATGCAACCGTCTAATATCCGTACATTTTCAAGAAGATGGCTTTCAACAGAAAACCATAAAAGAAAACAGAAACTCCGATGCGCAGAGAGCATGCGCTTGAGATCTCGAGAAAACCGTTGGCGGCCACTATCTTCATGTATTCTTGGGCGGACGCCTTCTGGGTACGAGGTCGCTCATCATCTGTGAAGTCGACGTAATGCATACCAAACCTCTCCCTGTAACCACGCGCCCACTCAAAGTTGTCCATCAGAGACCAGGCTGTATAAGCCCTGACGTCAGCTTCGTCGATGTCTATGGCTGCAGGGGGAGAGAAAAAGAGAGAGAGAGAGAGAGAGAGAGAGAGAGAGAGAGAGAGAGAGAGAGAGAGAGTTACACGACCTAGCGTAATCCTCAGTGCATGATTTTGTTACAGTGGTAACGCAACTTATTATTAAAGACATCTATAATTTTTTGGAGCATATAGGTAAATTTTAAAGTCAACCAGAGCACAAAAAAGAACATTGCGCAAAATGCCACATTTAAATCTGTTTAGACGTGCATATTCAATTGTCATGCCGCCTGTTTGCCTGACTTTTCTTTCATCGCAGCGGCCTTGCGATGTTGTGTTAGGCTAATATCTGTGCAAAGAGCCATGAGACGACTTACATATCAAAGTTTCTTGCATAATCAGTTATGCTTATCTGATACCTCAATCCTCGCTATGATTACGTGGACATACCGTTAAAATCTTTTTTACATAAGTTCAAGTACAAGTAGGTTTGGCTGTCGGGATATCTGTTGTTGCCTTCAGATCAAGACTGCTTTACGGTCTTTCAGTATCATTTAGTAGTAGTAACGTATTGTAATATCAACAGGTGGTTTTACATGTCAAAGCTGACACACAGGTGTAAATTTTATTATCAAGAATGACTGGCTGACTAAAAAGAGAGTTTTGTATGCGCACTGATTTATAAATTTTCAGTAGTAAGGGATGGCCCGTTAGATTTTTAGAGGGGTGGTCAGGGTGCTGGCATGTAAATTTTTGCTACATACCAAACTTTTACAAGCCCTGTTTTCTTTCTTATTTTGCACGGCATGCCTGCACTTTTGCCCAGATCAGCATGTCTACAAAAAGAATTAGTAGCAGTTTCTGATTGTCATATTTTGTTTTTTTTTATTCCGACCACTTAACCTCATGACCCTTCCTTATCTCTGTAGCACTTCGCTTACAGCTTACCTTTCAAGACTTCGTTGATGTAACTTCTGTAGTAATTCACCCTGTCTACGTCATCCAATTCGTCAATGTCTGCCGTTGAGAAACCGTTCTCCGTGACATATATGGGAGGGTCGTTGTACTCATTCTTAATCCACGCCAGTAAACGACGGATTCCCCAGGGTACCACGTAAAGCCAGTTCGACTCGGCCCTCGGCCAGTTTTCGCCGGTGAAACGGTTGACACCGCAATCTTTGTCCCAGCTAGGTGGATTGAGTTCGTCGTTTGTATCATTGTTGACTATCCGTGACGTGTAGTGGTTGAGGCCGAAGAAATCACTGGTTTCTTTGACGTATTCGACTTCGTCATTAGTGAATAACGGTAGTCTTGAATCAGGAAGATTTTGTTGTTCACTGAGATCGGCAATTCTTGACTTCATAACATCTGGGTAGTCGCCTAGAAAGATCGGATGGGCGTACCAACCCAACATGAACTGCATCATACGCTCTGAAGCTTCGAGATGGATCGGGTCGCTCCTGTTTTCGGGCTCGAACCAGTCGCTATTGAAAGTGATGCCGACTACACCATTTTGCTCTGCACGGAAATCGTCGTCGTAGACGTGCCAGGCTCTTGCGTGTGACCTGATCAAGTTATGGGAAACGACGTAAGCTTCGACTCCTGCGCCTGTGTTGCCGGGGGCGTGCTCCCCATACTCGTAGCCGTTCTGTGCCACAACCCAAGGTTCGTTGAGTGTGATCCAGTATTTGACGCGGTCGCCGAACCTGTCATAGCACAGTCTGGCGTAATCGCCAAAGTCGTCGACGATTTCGTCTCCTAGCCATCCACCATAACTGTCGACAAGTGCTTGTGGCAAGTCCCAGTGATAGAGAGTCACGTACGGTTCGATGCCAGCAGCGATCAAGTCGTTGATCAGTGTGTTATAATATTCTACCCCAGCTTCATTGACATGATCTGCTGTACCGTTGGGTAAAACTCGCGCCCAGCTAATGGAGAATCTGTAGTTCTTCAGGTTCAAATTTGTCATGAGTTCAATGTCCTTTTGCCACTTGTTGTAACTATCGCACGCAACGTCGCCCGTGTCACCGTCATCGACATTGCCTGCCTCATGGCTGAACGCATCCCAAATGTTTTCGCCCTTGCCGTCGGCGTCCCAACCGCCCTCGATTTGGTAAGACGAAGTTGCCGAGCTCCAAGCAAACCCGTCAGGGAACGATGCATAATAGAAGGCGTCTCTCTCAGGATCGTTGTAAATGTCAGGGTAAACGAATACTGGATTCTCGGAGTCTTGAGCCGATACCGGCGTTCCGGTCATCGACAAGACGGCAAAAATGAAGGCAGTGATGCTTGAAACAGTCATCATAGAGGCGTAACCCGTACTAGCCACCCAGTGCAGATCGGTGTCTTTTATAGACGCGTTATTACATGCTGTTTGCCTCTGGAAGGCCGGTGATGATAATCTATGATAATTACAGATTATAACTATTTACCTTAACTGATACCCACAGTCACCAGAAGGCCGTATATTGGAATCTCAGTGACGCTAAACAATATCGGCACTACGCCAGCTTGGGTTTTCTACAAGATAAACCTGTCCGAAATAAAACTATAGTCGTTCCCTAAGCTTCAGAATTAGGCTGATTAGATTTTAATTTTGGTTAATTTGTGACATGACTGCTATCCCGAGGCATGCTGGGAGGGGGAGCTTGTACCCTACCCATACTCCTGATAGTCTATTTCATTTGGTCAGGCCTTGGGTAAATCTGTGGCAGGCCATGTGGTTTCATGACTTGTCTAGCCCCACCCCTCAGCACAATCCGGACTATCCTAAGAGACCAGTACCAATCTGCTATAACCAAACGGTTATAACAAATGTATGCATGTTAAACCTCAAATATCAAGATGCCGTTATTTTCCCTTATTTTAGCATTTCCCCGTGAATATTATCACAATATCACGATAAAGAACGATTAGGTAAATAAGCGTCACCTATGAAATGTAATGACGTAATTTGAAGAATGAAGGCTAGAATCTATACATTGTAAGAAATATCCTTGTGTACTGATTGCGCTGACCATGGCATGTTTGCCAAAAGGTCGCTCGCTGAACTTATACATTAGAATTTGTTGATATAATTAATCGTCCTTTCCCTTGCTTTTACCCTTGACTCTATATCTGTTTATCTTCCCATCTCTCAACCTTCTCACTATATGCCATGTATGTCCCAGTCTCTGTCTCTCTATCTGGCCATCTTTATCTCATACTTAATTGAAAAGTACATTTTATAAGTTGATACTAAAAGCATGATACTAAAAAGGTTATCAATAAATGATTCACAGCAATCTCCGGGTAAATTCCAGGCTGTCAGCCCTCGCGACATATTGCGCACGCAGTTTCGTAGTTTTGGGTCATTAGCTAGGAGCTGACGGTTTGCCCAGTCATACTGTAACAGTACTTGGGGATAAAAAGCATTGCTTGCATGACAACTGAGTACAATGTCCCGAAATCGCGACATCAAAGCTTAACAGCGGCAGAAAAATAAGCATGTCCAAATAATTGTAGAGCTTGCTAAGAGTCGATTGTATAAAAAAGATCAATTGCAACACCATCTCTTCTCTTCTTGATGTTTTGCGAATGCTTTGAATGGAAATTTTCTGATTTGGCTAGCTTTATATCATAACATGGTGTCAGCGGCATGGGTAGACTTGGTTCGAGTCGGTGATTGTGTAAAGTAAACCAAGTCATTTCAGCAAGTTACAACTTTTATGTGCTGAGATAACTGCAACATGATCCTACGCAGAGTTGGGGGGAGGGGCACTGCGCCTGTGAGGAGTGTTGGGTGGCGCATTTGCGCATGCGTTCTAGTGAAAGCAATTGGCGGTAAGAGTCTCTCGGAATCCATTGAAAACAGTCGAGATTATTCTACCACATCAAATTATATGTCATTAACATATTTTTGTCAAGTCTGAATTGTGGGTTACTAAGTACGATACAGGTGCAGTGCTCAAGACTTCAACCGCTCAAGATTCCCAGTACAACACCGCTTTGTCGCATTCACTGTAAGCCTTACAGCTCAGAGATGTTGAGGTTTAAGTGAAAGCTGTAGTAATATGAAAAGAATCAAAATTTCACGCGTAGCTCAATCGTACACTTTTTACAGCAGCGGTCCCTGTCATACGTTGCGCTGTTCATGTAAAAGGCATCTCCCTACTTACAAGCAATACTTCATCAAAAAAAATAATCATACCATTTCGCTGTTTGGTTTCTCATACCAGACTAGTAGCGTTACTGTACGAGTTTCCATTACACAACACGTCAATCTCAGTTGTAATGAAAGATGATGGCCAGGAATCTCAAAAGTTGTTGTTAAAACTGTGGCCTATTTCGTCGAGTCACAATCATATGCGACTCTGTCGTCACGATCTGCACGTAAGACCTGTTTTCCCGCATGACAAGCTGACACGTCTTCGTATGATGAAATCGCACTGAGCACTGAGGAAATACTATCCACAACTACAGACTAGACACTGACAAAATAAGAAAGACATTTTCTCTTTCGATTATGTCTGTGGTCGTGGTGGGCGAGATTTTCGAGTCTTGCGTGTCTGAACTGAGATTCGAGTTACACTGCCCTCTACGTGCTCTATACAGTGGGCGAACGGGGGCATCTTCTACATGGTGTAGGATTCAACGAAAAAAAACAAAAACTTAATTGAAGCACAGAGATCAAACTTCAAACTTTTATTGCTGTTGACATCTTTATTATTTTGTTTTGTTGGCGATGATAGTCAAATAATACCTTTGTCTCGTTGTTTGTTATAAATGAGAGTCCTGGGGAGTTGAAGATAGATGACAAAGATTTTTATCGCTATTGAAATCATAAATTGGTCTCTGTATTTTTACCTGTCTTGCAATTTGACCAAAATCTACAGAAAGCATTAGCAATAAAGTGATTTACTGTGTCGTATCTCCTCCATTCTACCGACCGAGTGTATGCGGAACGATTCTAAGTTGTCCTTGGTTTCCGTGCTCAGACACCGGGTCAGGAACGGTATTAAAGGGACTAAAATACTGGCGGAGCTCATCAGAAAAACGCCTCATTCGACTCGAAGAAACACAAGAAGAGAACACAAGGAAGGCAAGGGGTTGAGTTGTTCTAGATCGAAAACGCTCAAACACAGACTCTTATCGTTACATGTAAATGTATAATGATCGGGTCACTCCACTTTTCAAAGCCGACACACTCTTTATAGAGTTTACGAAGAACTACCTTTCCGTATCTTGGAATTCGCTGTCAATCGAATGGCTGCAGCAGAAATATAAATCGCTAGGTGCACTGTAGGTGTGTGTTTTAATCCTAATCAGTGTCGGTTATGTAACTCAATCCCACACCTGGATATTGCCTGAATCATGTTATTTGGTCATGGCACGTTATTGCCAAAGTTTGATTCCCTTCACATGTTTGCCGGGCAATTTCAATCGTTGCTTTGTGCATGAAGAACTTTCATCTCGAGCAAATCTTTGATATTTCCATACACAATTAAGAGATATACCCTTTATTCGACATATGGCTTGACAATATTAAAGAAACCATCCGCACGCGTACGAATTCACCTTTCGGATTAACAGGGCTTGTAAAAAGAACGGATGCACATCTTAAACAATAATGCGTTCTCTAATGCCTTGGTGATGCGAATAATTTTCATCACATTGACATTTTACAACAATGTCCGCTAGCTCATCACCATTGCCTATCTAACATTTGCATAGTTTTCAGTTGATAACAACTCATCCCTTTGCTTTCCTGGATGTCTCTCTCGAATTTCCACGAACTATATGTCGCCGTAGTCTCGCTTTTCTAACCTCGTCGCTTCGCTGTCACAATTTCATTATCAATATAAAGTGCGTCGCTGGTAGTAGGGCCACAAAATGGTGACTGCGTCGCTTCGAGGCTCGCTGGTAAGTCTTTCATTCCTAACCGCTCGCGGCGCCCTTCACCACGACGAGATCTGGAAGGCGAAACTGATGGCACGGTCACGCCAGGCACACCGTGTACATGTGTGGGACTCAGTTATCGTTCACACTTTCTTTAATTATGAAATCTTGATAATCTGTCAACATTTATGAATTTCAAACAACATATTTCAGCCATTGATCACATGATGCTCAGATCACAGATTCGCGTTGGGATTTTCCTTCATCTAAACTACTATCCTCTCTGCTCAATACATGAAAACCACTCAGTGAAATAAAATTATTTTTTATTGATGTTTTATGCATCTAGCTACAAAAAGGTACTGAACAAAGAAAACTAATAAACCCTAGACAGCTTTGCGTACACCAAGATGACATTAGAATTTACAAAGCATCACATTATCTTATTCTAAGAAATTAAAAATCAACGCTGAAAGTTATTATTAAAACTAAAAGGTCTTAATCATACCCATTCTTATATTACCCAATGATGCCTTTAGATCCAAATGATGGTTTGATTTAATTTATCTACTTCAAAATAACTAATGTTTTGTAATTCTCGACTAACATGCTGAAATTGATTTGAAAAATGTCATTAGAAGGTGATGCCTCGACATGCGTCTTTTCAGATCACGATGCCATCATATGCAACACACATCTACATACCATACAGATTTAGGGAAACTGCTTTCAGAAGAAAGCCAGAGATGAAAGCTGACGCTCCCACACGCCATGACCCTGCACTCGAGACCATCGGAAAACCATTGTCGGCCACTATTTTCATGTATTCTCTGGCTGAGGCCTTCTGGGTACGAGATTTCTCATCGTCGGTGAAATTTACATAGTGCATACCGAATCTTATCATGTAGCCAGACGCCCATTCAAAGTTGTCCATCAGAGACCAGGCCGTGTAAAGTTTCACATCAACTTTGTCGACGTTGACGGCTATATACAGAAAAAGAGAAGATAAGGGAGATATTCGATTTAGAAGACTACAATATTGGTACATCAGTATATTATATTTTGTATGATCAAATGATTTTTTTATCGATGAATATATATATATATATATATATATATATATATATATATATATATAACACAAGTTACGTCTAGTACAAAGTAATAATATCTGTTACTTAAGCTTCATGCATCCTGTAATTTTGTGCAAAATTGAATCGTCACATCATGTCCGTCTTATTGTTTGTTCGTCTGCAGGCGTCTGCGTTGTCAGCCACGACGGGAAGGGAGCAATGCCACACAATCAATAACTACCCATGAGTTTGGTTACAGCGGCAGACTACAGCAGCATGCAGGCATGGTTCTCCAAATGAATTTCCTCCTTTGCACCGATCGATTGTGCGATTGTGCGGAATCTTACCCATCTCAGTGAAAGGCCAGATTAATCTGTCTGTCTGTCTGTCTGTCTAATCATATATCTAATATTGTCGGGATGCAGCCAATGTTGATAATTTATGCCTAAAAGCATCTCTTATTCTTTAAACCGAGCTGTATAATCATGTTTCGACCAATTATGCATTGTACGGTAAACTTCCGGCCCGAAAACGTGCATAGTGCCTGATCACGGACCCTCGTGAAGTGCTATGTACAGCGCCTATATACCTTTCAAGGCTTCATTGATGTAACTCTTGTAGTATTTTATTCTCTCTTCATCATTTAATTCGTCTATATCTCCAGTGGAGTATCCATTCTCGATTATGAATATGGGAGGATTATTGTACTCGTTCTTCATCCACGCCAATAAACGCCGGATTCCCCAAGGCACTACAGACATCCCAGTCGCGGCCTTCGGCCACTTGTCATCAACGAAACGGTTAACACCGCAATCTTTGTCCCAGCTAGGTGGATTGAGTTCGTCGTTTGTGTCATTGTTGACTAACTGTGATTTGTAGTGGTTGAGTCCGAAGAAATCACCCGTGCCCTTTATGTATTCGACTTCTGCAGGTGTGAACTCCGGGAGTCTTGACTTATCCAGGCCCTGCTGTTGGCTGAGATCTGCAATTCTGCGTTTCATTACATCCGGGTAATCGCCGACAAAGATCGGATGGGCGTGCCACCCCAACTGGAACTGCATCATACGCTCCGAAGCTTCCAGATGGACCGGGTCGCTCCTGTTTTCTGGCTCGAACCAGTCGCTATTGAAAGTGATGCCTACGAGACCGTTCTGAGTGGAACGAAATTCGTCATTGTAGACATGCCATGCTTTTGCGTGTGACTTAATCACGTTGTGGGAGACGATGTAAGTCTTGTCACCATGACCCTTCTGCCCCGGCGCGTGCATGCCATACTCATAACCCGTTTGTGACATTACCCAGGGTTCGTTGATTGTAATCCAATATTTAACGCGGTCGCCGAAAGTTTCATAGCAAAACCTGGCGTAATCGCCAAAGTCGTCGACGATTTCTTCACCCAGCCACGCATCATAACTGTCGACAAGTGTTTGTGGCAAGTCCCAGTGATAGATAGTTACGTACGGTTCGATGCCAGCAGCGATCAAGTCGTTGATCAGTGTGTTGTAATATTCAACCCCAGCTTCGTTAACATAATCTGCTGTACCGTTGGGTAAAACTCGCGCCCAGCTAATGGAGAATCTGTAGTTCTTCAGGTTCAAATTTGTCATGAGTTCAATGTCCTTTTGCCACTTGTTGTAACTATCGCACGCAACGTCGCCTGTATCTCCATTGACGATGTTACCAGCTTCATGGCAAAACGCATCCCAGATATTTTCTCCCTTGCCGTCGGCGTTCCATCCGCCCTCGATTTGATAGGATGAGGTCGCCGAGCTCCAGGAAAACCCGTCGGGAAACGATTCAAAGAGGAAGGCGTCCCGTTCAGGATCATTGAAAACGTCTGGATAGATGAATACAGGATCCGAGTCTTGTGCCGATGCGGACATTGGGGTAATTGTCAAGACGGCAAAAATAAACGCAGCGATGCTGCACGCAGACATCTTTAAGGCTAGTGCTCGTACTAACCGACAGGAGTGGAATAAAATGTCGATATGAAAGCCGGACCCTGGACTTCTGTAAGCTGGATTTACATGTTGTTGTCTCGTGTTCTATTTCAGTATGCATTAAAATTTACAGCAATACGGTAACGGTCTCAAGTTTCAATATGTAAATTTTCCGAGCGCATGATTTCCACTGCGCAGTTAATACGTCATCATATGTTCCCTCGTGCGCGCAGGGTTAAAAAATATTCCCTAAAACCCTAGCACTTACGGGAAAATTTAGTTTTAGATCACAGTGTCATTTCGCATTCACAAGAATAGAGGAAACGAAAATTAAATAACGATGAATATTTAGTAAATATGATATATCAAATTATGTGATCGCCTGCCGGAGAATGCAATGGCATAATCTGCAGCTTAAGTTACCTCGTAAATTTGCACACCGAGAATAAAAAGAGTGTAAATAATATTTCGAATTTTTGGTGTGAACTTTTAGCACGGTAGATAACAATTGGTTTTATACTTTATCTGGCGCTGACTCTGCCTCTCTGTATCCATGCACCTCTGTGTGTCTCTATTTCCCTGCCTGTCTGTCTAACTCTATCTGTCTGTCCGTCTGTCTGCCTCCCGCTCCCTAATTTTCTGTTTGTTTGTCTGT
>LD344306.1:150968-175188 GCA_001465055.1 Ptychodera flava | reverse complement strand
ACCCCGATTTGATTATTTGCAGGTTGTTCATGCATTGGTGTGCATGAAAACTGTGTTTCTGCGAAGTATAGGTACCTTTTCATCAATGCAATGTTCCATGTGCGTACTAAATATAAGGTTTATACCATACAATCGTTTAAGGGAAGACTTACCTATCGTAAAAGTACCGGTACTGCCAAAGGACACGTTGGATTATCGACGAGCTGACAGGAATTGTGCGCTCATCACGAATAACAGAGTGCACGTCACAGCGTTTAGAGTTCATGAAATCGGCATATGCAGCGTATCGACAAAAGATTACATTAGTTTTTAATTAAATTTAATTAACGAAATTATTTAATTAACAAAAAATTTATAGTGCAATAAAGTGAGTAGGGTAATGGTTCATTGTTTTTCTAGGCTTAAAATGCAATAAATTTTTTAGAATAATCGTCTTAAATTTATTTTTCCCATTTTAAAGCTACATGTGTTTTGTCTCAGAAAGTTCTATTACAATGTTTTAATTGCCATTAGTTTTCTGAAAATTTTATTTCACGTTGTTAACACTCGATACTTTTTTTATTTATTTTATCTCGAACCAACCGAATGCTCAAATAACAGGTTCGTTTGAAAATAAAAATATAATACAGGAACAATAAATATATAACAGTTACAACGAAAACAGACAAACACGAGATTTCACATAAAAAACCAGCAATACCGTGAGAGACACACAGATATACATCCAGATAAAAGTAATCATTCAGAAAAAAGGATCTTACATAATCCATGACGAAATTTACTAAAGTTATTAAAAATATCTAAATTTTGCCTGTTACTAATAGAATTAAAATATGTTTAAGATCGTGATAAAAATGAGTGTTTCAAGATATTCGTACGTGCTGACACTGGTCTAAAAAGAACAGCACGGCGCAATGTAAAAGCAGGAACGTTAAAATGAATCTGTGCAAGAACATCTGGTACACTATAAACTGAGTGTAGGATTTTATAAAGAAAAAGAGTGTCTAAAAATTTTCGCCTGTTCTCCAATGTGGGAGGGCGAAATTCATAACATAGGTTACTATACAATAGCCTTTGAGTAAGTCATCGATGAATGGAAACAAAGATACTTGTTAAATTGTATTTGGATTCTTTCTAATTTCTTTATATTAAATATAATTGATGAGTGGACCAGATGGGTGAGCAGTATTCAACGTGGCTTCTGACGTAGGAGACATACAATGTTTTTAAAACTTTGATACTATTAAATTATTTACAAGAACGCTTGATAAATCTAAGCATTTTAAAAGCCTTTGAAACAACATGGTTAATGTGCATACTCCAGTTAAGTTTACTTGTTAAAAATACACCAAGGTCTTTTACAAAGTTGGTGCGAGTCAAGATAGTTTGTTTAGCACATCTGTAAGGAAATATTTTGACCTTTTGTTTCATAGTGAATGAAGTACATGAACATTTTTTAACATTTAATGACAACTTTCATTTGCTCGTCCACTTCACAACCTATTTGATATCTTGTTGCAGTTTGACGCAATCGGACATATCAGTAATGGCCATAAATAACTTGGAATCGTCAGCATACAAAGATAAATTTGCATGGCTCATACATTCAGACATGTCATTGATGTAAAGTACAAAAAGGAACGGGCCCAAAATAGACCCTTGGGGTACACCTGATGTAACATATCCCCATGATGACAGTTCCCCGTCAAAAGCTACCCTTTGTAAACGACATTCAAGATATGTGGAGAGCCAGGTTAACAGATTACCACCTATACCATATAACTGAAGTTTATGAATTCATAAAAAGTATGGTAGACCGAGTCAAAAGCTTTTGAAAAAGCCAAGTAAATAGAGACCTGCCCTCCTTTGTCCATCACTGAGCTGATATAATTAATATATCAGATTTGTCGTGGTCGAACGGCCGCTGACAAACCCATGTTGGCTTTCACATATGACAGATTAACATTATTGTAAACTAGTTTCTCAAAAATCTTACTAAATAAGGGAAAAAGTGAGATTGGTCTGTGATTTCCAACCTCAGTTCGGTCCCCAGCTTTAAAAACAGGGACAAAGTTTGCCCGCTTGAATATGGCTGGAAAAACACCCTGTTGCAATGACCTATTAAATATAATTTTAAGAGGAACAGACAGCTCTTCAGCACAGTTCTTTAAAAAAAAAATTCCTGAAATGCCATCAGGACCACACGCTTTCGTCGGATCGATCTCTTTCAAAGCAGCTAGATACAGATACTTGTGGAGTTTTTTTCTGAATTTCAGAACACACACATCGATCAAGATTCTATAAAACAAGTCAAAATCATTAGAGTAGAAAAACAGTCAATCAGTTTCAGAGGCACAAGCATTTCATTGACGGAAGTATCTGTGATAGGTCCATTTGAGGCGTGCGGGATCCTAGAGAATCGTCGTTACCAGTCAAATAAAGGTCGTTCACGTTATATCTAAGCCAATCAGGTGAAAGCATGGTTGAGTTTTGCCTAATCATCATTTACAGCCACAAAACACCGCCGGTTATCGGTCAGAGGTCAGTCAGGACAAACAGCCAGTTTTCTTTCTCACATCAATCATGCAGTAAAGCTGTTGCCTTCGTTCTGGCCCGACTTTCTTGCGAAATACAGCTTTTATTGCAATGGTCGCCTGTTTACCTAGACACTGATAAATAAATGCTTGTGTTAAAGTGCATTCCTGGTTGACACAGAGTAAACACAACTTTACAATGTTGCCACACTTCATTGGAGCTCCCTACCAAATCATGTTTAAAATATTTCAGATAGACGATTATTTGCAGCTGCCATAAAGGCGTACTTGCTCATGTAATTTACTGTGTATTGTATTTTATTGTAATGTGTATCGTCATTTGCTTTGCCGTGTTAATCTGCAGTCGACATTTTGTAAAACTACTATTATGAATGCTTAATGGTTTCTCATAAGGTTACACTCCAACTCGCTGTTGTATAAATTGATCACATTTGTTAGGGTCGTGGACTTGACTAGTTCAAACTGAACTATTTCCATGACCCTCAGCAGAAATACTTTTTGTGTTTTCTCCTTTGTTATGTACGATGTCTGGAGAAATAAATTGAATATAACTATTACGCCAACATAGACATAGTCACCATTCAAAGTCGTCGTTCAATACTCGGACTTTCACACTGACAGCAAGACTCGAAATCATGAAAAAATGATGTTGTAAAAGTCTGACACTGTTTTTCTTCATCGAAGCTGACAGGTTATACCTTTGTTTGTTCTGAACATATGGCATGTCGAGCTTCTCGCTCGCGAGTTTGCTTTGTCATGAGAGTGGTTAGGCTCCACCTTATTTGCAACTCTGATAAGTTTTATGACATCGAACTAGGACGAGTTTCCCATTTATCACCAGACACATTGTTCAAGATTTAAAGCCGAAAACCCCCGAGTCCCTGGTTCTTGCATTGGGTCTTGCTGTAACTGACTGGTTTACATGGTTTAAGTCCTCTTTTGACTCTGAAAGTTTCATCATCTTCGTTTATTTGTTTGAGTGATAAGCAAATAAATGACCCGCACTGGTCTTTAAATTTCGGATCTGCGATACACCGATAAGGATCTAACATTTGCTATTACTCGTATGCTGGAAATAAACAGTAAGTGTCATATTGAAATAAATATACATTTGTCAAAGAAAAAAAGTACGGTCAAACCTGTGTATAGTGGTCCCCTAGGGCACTGGAGAAAAGTGGCCACTATAGAGAGGTGGCCTTTATATAGAGGGTGGGCGTGTCTGCATATATTTTGAGGGGACAGGGCAGTTTGAAAGTGGGTATGAGGCTGCTCAAAGAGCATTAAAATACTACATGTATATACAAATAAAATGAATCACTTCAAAATATTATAGCTAAATAACGAAGGTAGCGGCTATAATATTACAGGGAACCTTCGGTACAAAGAAAATATTATATATTTTCTGTTCTCATAGAATCTCCAGTGAACATGGGGCGAAGGTATCGATTACACTTCCACCGACGGCATGTCAGAGTCACATTTCAGTAGGTCACGTGTGATGTCACGGTCGGTCTTTATACGTCGCGGCCACGATAAAAACTCGCGTTTAATTGGTGCGGACAAGGTGTACAGGCACGAGTAAATTGCGACAACGGTATTTTTACAGCTGCAGAAGAAAACATTGATTACGAAGGGGTCGTAAGAGGTGCATGGAGTTAAAGTTTTCTCATGGACAGATAGTATGATATCAATTGTTTTCAAAGTGAAGGAGAGTACACTTTCCCCGAATCATCCTTGAGCCGTGCAATATTTCAGCTCTTCACTTTTATAAACGAATAATATTGAAATAAAATTTTGGGGTTTTTTTGTATTCATATTCATGAACTCCTAATTTCGATGACATCATCACGCACTACCCAGGAAATTTCTCCAATGGAAGGGAAAGTCGCATTTATTTTTGTTCGTTTATATAGTTAGTTTCAGTACATTTTATCTCCACCGCTAGCTGTTTTCCTTAAAACATTTAAAAACTGGCACAGGCCTTTCCTCTCTACACGTTCGCCAAAGTACTTTTATTATCACCTGTGTCTGGCGGGTCTAATTTACAGCGTGACCCGATAAGGTAAATCGAACAAAAGTTATTAACACACCGTGCTCTTACAGGTTATCAACTGGGAGCAGCTGTCATAAAGAGAAAATGGCAAAGCGCAGCGTGGTTGTTTTTGCTCTACTGTTCGTGGTCGTTTGCAAAGTGTCGTCAGAGGAACCACTTTTCGTTTATCCGGAGATCTACAACGATCCTGAGAGGGACGCGTTCTTGTTCGACAAATTTCCCGACGGCTTCAAGTGGTGTGCCGCCACTTCGTCATATCAAATCGAAGGTGGCTGGAATGCTGATGGCAAGGGAGTTAATATATGGGACACGTTTTCCCACGAACCAGGCAATGTCCAAAACAACGACAATGGCGATGTTGCCTGCGACAGTTACAACAAGTGGAAGGAAGATGTACAGCTCTTAGAAGACATGAAAGTTAAGAACTATAGGTTCTCGATTAGTTGGGCCAGAATTTTACCTGATGGTAAAATGGATAATGTGAACGAAGCTGGAGTTAGCTACTACAATAATTTGATCGATGATCTCGTTGCTGCTGGCATTGAGCCGTACGTGACTCTCTATCACTGGGACTTGCCACAAGCACTCGTCGACAGTTATGACGGGTGGATGGGGGAAGAAATCGTCGACGATTTCGGGGATTACGCCAGGTTTTGCTATGAAAGGTTCGGCGACCGCGTCAAATACTGGATTACGCTTAACGAACCATTCATAGTAGCACAACTGGGCTATGAGTACGGTGTTCATGCACCAGGCGTCAGCAGCACTGGCAACAAGACATACATCGTGTCCCATAACTTAATTAAATCCCACGCCAAAGCATGGCATATCTATAATGACGATTTTCGTTCGACGCAAAATGGTCTCATTGGTATCACTTTCAACAGTGACTGGTTCGAGCCTGAAAACAGGGACGAGCAAGCCGATCTTGATGCCTCGGAGCGTATGATGCAGTTCATGCTTGGATGGTACGCCCATCCGATCTTTCTTGGCGATTACCCAGAAGTCATGAAGACCAGAATTGCCGAGCTAAGCGAACAACAAGGTCTCCCTGAATCAAGGCTTCCCGAGTTCACTACCGCAGAAAAAGACAACATAAAGGACACCAGTGATTTCTTCGGACTTAACCACTACACTTCACGCTTAGTTAACACTGAAACAAACGACACACTTAACCCACCAGGCTGGGACAAAGACCACGGCGTCAACAGATTCACTGGAGAAAACTGGCCGAGAGCGGAGTCAGAATGGCTGTACTCAGTGCCCTGGGGGATCCGACGTTTGTTGGTTTGGATTAAAGAAGAATACGGCAACCCTCCCGTGTACGTGACGGAGAACGGTTTCTCCACAGCAGACATCGACGACCTGAATGACCAAGGCAGGATTGATTACTACAAGAGTTACATCAACGAAGTCCTGAAAGGTAAGAAAACACTTCGATATACACATTTGCAGTAGATCAGTGTAGACTGACCCAGCTGCGCGCATCTGTGATGTACTCGGTTGTTTTGCATCGGCGCAAGTCAGTATGCACGTTACCTGCTGATACTAAATATTAATGTAATGCGATAACGTCGCGACAAGGTATTTAAAACACCGGTAATACTGTGATTTACTTTGTTTTCACCACCACGAATTCGTGCCCAATCTTTGCATCTTTTTATGGTCAGCCGTCTGTACTTTATTGAATTTATTCAAACCAGGGTCATGGAGTTCACGCAGATAAGACGCCGTTACAGTCCACCGTAACGCCACGAACAAGTTCTACTAAATTGTCCACAACGTTTCCGTTTGTGCAAAGTAGACAAGGTTGAAAGGAGTGTAAAACGTTGCGCAAATTCAAATTGCGCAAAAGTGAGCACATTCAAAATCTGCATATTCACCGGAGAAGCTGAGTAGAAAACAAACACACATACGCCATTTTGCTTTCTTTTAATATGCACAATGCCGCATAACTTGTTAATTTGCTCTGCATTTGATCTCCCTTTTTAATTGTGTGCAGAATTCTCAAATGATGTGTAATGTGTATAAGTGTTGTAGTCAGTAATTATCGATGGAGAATGTTCATCAGCGTAAAATTTTGCATTATCTGTTTGATTTGTTTCGATTAGCTAACAATGTTCTACCAGAAATATCGGTCTCAATCTTCTTCCACTATGGCACAAACATTTTTCACGTTTTAGTGGTCTTACAGGTACGTTTTAAGTCTCAAAATATTGATTTGTAATTTCTGGTACAAAATGATATAGTTTCTTTTCAGCAGTCGGAAACAAAGCTAAAAGTAGAAGTACAACCAAGAATATGCGTGGAAAAGTAACCATATGACCCATTCTTCTTTTATCTAGCTACTATCGTTGATAAAGTGGACGTTAAGGCTTACACGGCGTGGTCCCTGATGGACAACTTTGAATGGGCGGAAGGTTACACTGAGAGGTTTGGTATACACTACGTCGATTTCAACGACGATGAACGACCACGCTCCCAGAAAGAGTCCGCCAAGGAGTACGCTAGGATAGTGGCCAACAACGGTTTCGAACGTGATGTGTCAGACGACTCCACTCAGCACTTCGGATCGTCTGTCTTCATTTCCGGTGTGCTGTTGTACCACTTGTGCAAGTTTCTATTGTAAACTCTATCAAATCTCATGACACGTTGTGGTGAATATCAAACTTAGTAACTCTCAATATATAGTTGGGCTCCAAATTGACACAACTTCCTGTAGTTGCCATTGGCCTAGCCCCAAATCAGTCGAGTAAATTAAATGTAGATCTCTCATATTAAGAAAACAACCCGTATAAATTAATGTGTTCAAAGATTTCGAAATCAGTGAAATGTTTATAATCTTTGCCACAGTGTTCACTTAGTTTGATTCCTTCAATAGCGAGGTTTGGAAGATGTTTAGTCTGGGTCTATGATTACCACATCTTTTCTTGTAAGTTTAAATCAATCAAAATAGTTATATAAAAGGTAAGATAGCCATGACCTAGATATCTTTTTTATTCTTTTGCATTGCCATTTTGCCATAACACTATTGGAACTAATTTGGGATAATTGGATCTTCATATTTTTCAAATTTCTCAAAAGTGTTAGCTGTCCGATAGCTTAATATTGCAATATCACAAATTACTCATAAAAACGAATCTGTAACTTAAAAAGAAAAGCAGATGAGCTTACACTTGCAGATGTAAGGGACATTGCTTCTCCATCCAATTATCCCAAACTAGTTCCAATCGTGTTCCATGTATAATGTAAAACTGTGTTTGTAAGCCTTATACTATTGAAATTGTCTGTTGTTTATTTACTATAGTTATTTCTCGCTTTCTTTGTCGTAGTTATTATTGACGTTATTGCACTTATTTCAGTGTTACTTTGAATTTAGGTCAGAGGATGTTTTTCATCATTTATGCATCTTAAAGAATAAAACAATATGAATTGTGTTGTTGTACTTGAAAGTGACAACAGTGTGAGTGTAAAATTATCACAAGAAAAGAAACAATGCCCAAAATACTGAACTTTATTAACAGGTTATAATTCAAATTCATCTTGCCGCATATTAATTATATAACACTATGAGTATTGTGCATAATGATGTGCCCGGACCAGCTCATACCTTAGAGTGAACTAACGTCATGGCACAGTCTGAACAGCGCCCTCATAGATGTACACCAGAATTACGGGCCTGAAGCAATAACCGTCAGTGCAGTATAAACGGTAGCGTAAGTTTAACAAAATTAATTTTGTGAGGTTTTATTGATATTTCAATTTGATCGCAGATTCCTTGTACACGTGCAGTAAGATGAAGCATGCACACATCTCTCAGTAACTACAACAATTTGAAACTACTTGATGAAAACTTAGTGAAAAAGACGAGGCCGCGGTGGTTTTCAGATGAACTACATGTAAGTTACTTGCATTCATGTTCAGTGTAAAATAAAAATGGAAGGATTTCGCCTAGTTTCAGTTTGTTGCCCTTGGAAACTAACCTTACTCGTTAATCATGGGTAAAGTAACAGGTCACTGTGCTATGTTATATTATAAGAAGCGCACACGATCGCAAATTTACCGTCGTGTGAAATGCAAAATAGCCGTCACCGCTCAAAAATTGTGGAAAGTTAATTATCTGCACAAGTTTCAAATGCGTCTAGTAAGCTGTAAACAAGAGAAGGGAATATTCTAGGTCACGTAAACCCGTCTTTGAGTAGCACTTTACTTTATTCCTGCGTATAGCAACCAGAAAGTCCACATCGACCGACGCCCATCGGTAGCCTCTTTGCTCTGTTGACTTGACACTCTTAATACTGAAGGGCTTAAATAATGCCCTGTCGCCACAACGCCTACTTGAGATCGAAGCAATGCTTATCACCTGGCATGTCTTATGCGAAGTGTATGCTTGCAGTCAGTCGTCAGAAAATAGTAAACATTGCCTCTTGACTTTCTCTTTCGACTTTTGTAGATCAACAATGTAAAAGATTTCTTTCGTAACATTTATCTTCAAAGTTGGTAACAGACCAGATTTTCGACAGCCGCTCGTGCTGTTGCGACCTTTGCTAGCTAGTCGGGGCAGCTCGAACGTTTCGCTGGGGAGTAGCCCCTGTTTTATATAGAATTTTGATCACTCTTTAGAAACGGACGTTGAAAAATGTGATTCAACTCAAAGAGATTAACAGCATACACTTAAAAAGTAGAGGATGTGGGATGCATTCACTGGCTATGGCAGACAATCCAGAGTTCCAGCGAATGTCTTACGGACGTTGTATGGTGACTTTTGGTGATTGTGGCCTTCTATTTCACTGATCTTTCTTAACTCCAAGAGCCTAGAAGTGTCCATTAATGACTTTCTAAAATGTCACCATCAGCTTTTTCACGTGGTTTGTTTGAGGGCGCAGCAAGGTAGCAAGCCTACGTCAGGATCTTTAACCTGCTTATATAATTGAATTGCAATTAATTTTAGAGCAAAATCTTACGACCACTCGAAAGAACAGAATTTTTCTGAAATAGAGTTATGTCAACGGAGTTATATTTTTGGATGTGTGAATATCTTTGACATAATTGCAAAGCTGTCGGGTTTTTTCGAAAACGTCAGCTGACAAAATATTCCTCAAAACATTCCATTAAATAAACGTTTTTATCTCTGAAATTTGGGTGTAATAATGACAAATTTGGTAAAAAAATAACATTTTCATTTTTCATTTCATTCATTTTTCATTTTTATCGTACATTTGTAGAAAATCAAGCACACTGACCCCATCTTTTTTCTTTCTTATTTCATTATTTACATATGCCAGAATTCAGAAATCCCTGGTATCTGTCAAGTCTCATAGTCTTTCATGTGTTGCTTTCTGGCCTGATCTTGACAATGTGTACAAGTATGTTTCACTGTCATGGGCGTCCATGACCCTAACTCTTCTTTAACTACTTCATAGTCAGAGCTATCACTGTCACTGCCGGTATGCGATGACAGTTAAACTGTCCATAGGCAGTAGCAGGGCAATAGCTGTATTGATAATTTTGACAATATTTTTGATCAGTTTATACAACTGCGTCCCTGTTCTACTCCCTACAGCATGCTGAACTGTCCTGGACAGTTACCAACAGAGCTTGTTCAGATGTACCGTGAATTTTTACCATTGACAAATGGCTTTCAGTCTTGACTCTAATTCAATCATCACCAATATTTATATATACAGGCTTTGTTGACAAACTGAATATTGTGTGTTTCAGCATGCTTTAAGGAAGACAGCAAGAAACTATATTTGATATATTGCCTAGAAATATGAAAAAATATCAACAGTTAAAGCTTCCGCCCCATTACAAAACTTTTTTAGGAAAATTCAATGGCATTCACAAATTTTTAGATTTTTTTCGAGATAAAAGTCATGAAATGCGATAAAATGGTTCTAGATTTTGTTTAATTATTACTAATATTAGAACCATTAACATGTTTGGAATCAAAATATTTCCAGCCCCTTCCTCTATAAGCAGAGTAAAACTCTCAAGTTTGCCCTCTACTACCCCGAGATTCCTCCAGCCCCCCTATTTGTGAAGGCAGCCTTGCTATTCTTCGTAATGTCCAAACAATCAATGCGTTGCCTTGCAAAGGCCTCCCGAGCCTTAGAAAATCATTCAACAGCAGATAAAAAAAAAAGATTTCTTGAGGCCAGTATGTTCTTGCTAGCAGGAAAGTATCGCAATATTATGACAAATAACATGCATCTGGGACTCTTTTCGGTAATTCTGTACTTTATGAGACGTACCTGAGAGGGCGTGCTTTTTTACCCGTTGTCGTTCTTTACGCGGCAATACCATGGTCTGCTTTTTAAAAAAGAACCTTTGATCCAAACTATCGTACAGGAATAGGACGATCTTTCTCAAATTTCTCAAGATTTCCTTTTAAATCATTTACTGCAATTTTGCTGACTATGGTGTGTACGCAATGCTTATTTCGATCCTTTGGAAAGTAAGTAATGACACTTTTTAATGCAGTGGTGTAGTTTTCTAATTCAAGATGTACAAAGTCTTTGTACGTACGTATGTACTGTGTTCTACTTTCCACAAGTTGTAGGTGACTCTTCAGCAGTACAGTGTAAAATCCTTGCACATGGCCGACAAGGGCAGAAAAAAATTAACCTTTCAATGTATAATCGCGTGACATATTAAGCTTCTGATAGTTTTTTTATTGCTATTCGTTGATTGAAATATAATTGTTTATTACAATCATACAATACAGGTAAATCTATTTGTGTGTATGAACTGCATTTCAGAACACGCATTGATTAAACACTTGAAAACACCCCAAAATTCATTGCAGTAGAAAGCCGCCAATCCTACGCACATCTCAGACGAAGGCATCTAATTTAGATCAGCTTGAAGGCGCACTGCAATACTAATGTGATAATCTGTATGTGTCAAATAAAGGTCACTCACCTCATTACTCAGCCCATTTGGCGAACCGCATTTGAATTTTGCCAACTCATCACTTACAATCACAAAGCATTGTTCGTTAACTAACTCTCGGGCAGAGGTCAGCTGATGACACATATTTCTAAGATTTGTTAAGGACAATGCAGTAAAACTGTTATCACTATTCTCGCGAGACTTTCTCGCTTTGGTCGCCTGTTGAGCTACATTAAACGTCGACCAGACAATTCATTGAACGTGATGCGAACATAAACGTACTCTGCATTTAGAGTGGGCATTTGATACTCTGAGTTTACAAAATAGCAAGACCTGATGTCCTTACAAAGAAAAAAAGTGTTACCGTTCTTTGTGCCATTGATATTTCAAAATATTTTACCATAATATCGTATAAAAAAAATAATGTTTACTAATAATATGATAAAACCAAACTCATAACAGAAATATAGTCTCATACTTTCTGATTGAAATGTTTTGAAAAATAAACTTTCACCGAGCAATCAATCAAGCGGATACTGTTGTCCACAGTTTAAAGTCGATGGACAATTTTTGAAGTTCAATATCCACAGTATTGACCGTGAAGGCTCTTTTTACCTCTACGTGTAGATATTCGTCAGCACATCTTCTTTGTATAGTGTTTTCTTACTTTATTGATTTTTATTCCTGTTTTTTTGAAACTTTTTTTTTTACTTCAAAGTCTGGATTAAAACGTCAGTCAGGCATGGACAGTATTGTACTCTGTAATTTTTTTTTTATTTTTGGAGATCTTCCTTTCTGCGAGTGGCGAGAACATGGGTGTAGTAAACGCTCTTTACGTCCACAAACACTGATTCATACTCTCATGGCGAGACTATCTAATGTTTATGTTAATGCGATACTTTTTGCACCAAAAGACAGTGTTCTCATCTCCATGAAACGTTAAGTGCTTCCAAGTCTGTAATAAACATTGGATTAAGATAGTACGTGCCTCGAAAGACTTAAACTTTTGCGCAAACTTCTTCAAGCAAACTTTTAACTATTCTCTTTCCAAATCGAGAATAGGAATCCGGGGGTCGCGGTGCAAATTTTGGTACTAGAGAAACACATTAGCCAACATTTATTCACCGACAATTGAAATTCAAAATAGCCGCCATGCCTGTTTTATCTCAATGGAGCAAAATTAAATTCCTTTTTTTCCCTCAAAACTGAGCCGGTCAGAACCCTAAGCTTAGAGGCTTTATAATGAGCCCCAAGTGGTAGGCTAAAGGATGTTGTAGAAGTTTGAGAGTCTGAATTTCTGTGGCGCATCCCGCTTTATTAAAACGCACAAGCCGAAGAAAAAAGTATGACAAAGGTTAGCCATTCCAAGAGCTCAAACGCACTATGTTACTGGAACACTTCGACAGAAAACAATAATTCTGTTTCTCTCCTTATCAAACCACCTCGTTTGACTTAATATGTTAACATTACTGTGCCCATTGCACTCCGTTCAACAATGACGTGTCAAAGTCACATTTGAGCAGGTCACACTTGCCAGGGCCAGCCTTCATATCTCACGACCACGACGCAAACTCGTGTTGAATTCGTGCCGACAAGGTGCACACGCACCGATCAACTGCAACAAAGGCCTCTTTAAAGAATAGTTTGAACGGCAAGGGAGCAGCCATCTATTGCGACTAGGTCGTGATATGAGCGCGGGTCAACTCTTCCCATGTTACAGAGTCTGATAGCAACATTTTTCAAAGTGAACAAATTTTTCCTGAATAACCGAGAACAGTACACTACAATTATTACAACCTTTGCTTTTGAACAAAGCTATACTTGAAACGTTAAATTAGTTATTTTACTTTTACAAATTTCCCCGACAGATAGGGTCGTGCTTACTGATGTTCGTGTTTGGTTTCGGTACGATTTATCTCATTTCAAACTGTTGTAACGGCACCCCAGAGAAACTCAGCAGAATCTTCCCTATCTAATTCACGAGACAAAGCACGTTTTTATCATTTATATTGTCCTGGGGAGTTTGAGCCACAGCGTGACCTGATAAGGTGAATCGCGCACATGTTAATTTTACATTATTCTGCCACAGGTCGTCAAGACTGCTGCTCGAAAGCGGCTGTCAGAAAAACATGGCGAAGCTCAGCGTGATCGTTCTTGCTCTACTGTTCGTGGTCGTTTCCAGAGTGTCGTCAGAGGAACCATATTTCGTTTATCCGGAGATCTACAACGATCCTGAGAGGGACGCGTTCTTGTTCGACAAATTTCCCGACGGCTTCAAGTGGTGTGCCGCCACTTCGTCATATCAAATCGAAGGTGGCTGGAATGCTGATGGCAAGGGAGTTAATATATGGGACACGTTTTCCCACGAACCCGGCAATGTCCAAAACGACGACAATGGCGATGTTGCCTGCGACAGTTACAACAAGTGGAAGGAAGATGTAAAGCTCTTAGAAGACATGAAAGTAATGAACTATAGGTTCTCGATTAGTTGGGCCAGAATTTTACCTGATGGTACGAGGGGTAGTGAGAACGAAGCTGGAGTTGACTACTACAATAATTTGATCAATGATCTCGTTGCTGCTGGCATCGAACCGTACGTGACTCTCTATCACTGGGACTTGCCACAAGCACTTGTCGACAGTTATGACGGGTGGATGGGGGAAGAAATCGTCGACGATTTCGGGGATTACGCCAGGTTTTGTTATGAAAAGTTTGGCGACCGCGTCAAATACTGGATTACGCTTAACGAACCCTACATCATAGCACAACTGGGATATGAGTATGGCAGTCATGCACCAGGCGTCAGCGGCAATGGCGACAAGACGTACATCGTGTCCCATAACTTAATTAAATCCCACGCCAAAGCGTGGCATATCTACAATGATGAATTTCGTTCGACGCAAAATGGTCTCATTGGTATCACTCTCAATAGTGACTGGTTCGAGCCTGAAAACAGGGACGAGCAAGCCGATCTTGATGCCTCGGAGCGTATGATGCAGTTCATGCTTGGATGGTACGCACATCCGATCTTTCTTGGCGATTACCCGGAAGTCATGAAGAACAGAATTGCCAATCTCAGTGCACATCAAGGACTTAACGAATCAAGACTCCCCGAGTTCACTGCCGAAGAAATAGAATACATAAAGGACACTAGTGATTTCTTTGGACTCAACCACTACACTTCACTGTTGGTTAACGACAACGTCGACCACGAACCTGACCCGCCAAGCTGGGACAAAGACCACGGCGTCAACAGATTCCCTGGAGAAAACTGGCCGAGAGCGGAGTCGGAATGGCTGTACTCAGTGCCTTGGGGAATTCGACGTTTGTTGGTTTGGATAAAAGAAGAATACGGAGACCCTTCCGTGTACGTGACGGAGAACGGTTTCTCCACAGCAGACATCGACGACCTGAATGACCAAGGCAGGATTGACTACTACAGGAGTTACATCAACGAAGTCCTGAAGGGTAAGACAGAAAGCCCTCAACGTACATACCAGCCTATTTACTTTGTTGTTTGGCATCTCCGCGAGTCACTGTGCACGTAGTCTGCCGTGCATAAAAATACCAGAGTCTGGTCTTGTGCTCACGAGTTGTATCGATATTAAATGTTAATTTAATTGTTTCCAGCAACTTCTCGATTTTCTAAATATATATCAAATGATGTCATGTTTGTTAACAAAAACAGGAAGAATGTCGAATATTTGTTCCTCAGAATCACCGCTTCTACATCTGCCAGTTTGGAATTGCTTCTTGAAGTTGCGGCAAATGTATTCTTCCACATTACAATGACGTTTAATTACTAGAACATGGGGTCAAACTTTAATTAAATTCAAATGTTAGACCCCGCCTTGACAGTACTGAAATAAGTTTACTCTTGGTGAATTTTGCTGTGCATACTTTTTGCAGGATTTTTCTTCTAGAGCATGTGTAAATGCTCAATATTTGCTTTGTCAGCTCTGCCTGTACATGTAATGGCCTGTCAGAGTGGACAGTTTGCAAAGCGTAGATTTCAAGTGATCACTAGCAACTTAACTGGTAGGAGATTCGCTCGCCGCCTCTGTAGCTTTGCCAAAAAAATCCGAGGAACAGTATTTTTCTCTAGCCTACCACTTAAGTATGAAAATCAGCTGAGAGTTAATCAATATCAATAGAGCATATTCATTAACCCATGGTCATGCACTTTGTACATATTTGTTTTGCCTCGATTTGCTAACAATATTCGATGATTATGAATATCGGTCACAAATTTCCATATAGGCACAAGTGATTTATTACATTTTAAGTTTCCAGAAATTGATTTGTAACTTCTGTTCCAAAATAATGAGTAATTTTCTCTTCAACATTCTGAAATATCGCTGCAAATAGCAGTACAACTAAGAATGTGTGAAAAAATCACCATATGATCCATTCTTCTCTTATCTAGCTACTATCGTTGATAACGTCAACGTACAGGCTTACACAGCGTGGTCCCTGATGGATAACTTTGAATGGGCGGAAGGTTACACTGAGAGGTTCGGTATACACTACGTAGATTTCAACGACGATGAACGACCACGCTCCCAGAAAGAATCCGCCAAGGAGTACGCTAGGATTGTGGCCAACAACGGTTTCGAAAAGGGTGTGTCAGCCGCATCCACTCAGCGCTTCGGATTAGCCGTGTTCATTTGTTGTGTATTATTCCACTTGAGGAGGTTTGTCAATTGATCTGAATACCATTACTAATCCGGCTAATTCATTACAAAACATAGTTAATTTTTAAGATAGTAAGTTGCCACTGGAAAATGCTGCTTGGAATGGCACTGTATACCACGATATGCCGGTGAGCTCCTAATCGGTCGTCTTGCCGAAAGTTAGAGACTTAAACCTTTGCAAAAACTTTCTCATTGATACCTTCAAACATTCTCCTAGCAAGTCACGAATGAAAATTGGGGGTCACCGTTCATAATTTAGTACTGGAGAAACATATTACCTGACATTTACCAATATTTGAAATTCAACCGTTCCTGTGTTTACTCTAAGGGATAAAATAATTTTTTGATTTTCGAAAAACAAGACGGTGAAAATTTTTCTCATACAGAGAGCTTCAGAATGAGCCCCAACGAGTATTAGATCAAAAAAAGAATGGCATAAAATTGAGATTCCAAATATTTAGCCCGAGATGCATTCTCAACCTAGTGAAGAAATGCGCGGAGTTAAGAATTCTTTCTTTTAGGGTACCCTATGTAGAAGTGTTCATTTTGCCGCAAACGAAATAATCGCTGTACCTCCATGGTCATGTGCATGGAATGATTAAATCTACATCCATTACAGTTTTTAGTTATCAAATCTATAGCGATCAAAAATATTGTACATTTGAATTACCATATTGACATCAACCAAAAGTGTTTTGCATTTTTGAATTATCAGACCAACCGCTATAAGTGAATATCAAGGATTTGGTCGACAACTTTTTTAATCAATAATTGAAAATCGTGCTTGATCAAAGTGTTCAGTTAGTTTGAATTTTAAAAACAATGAGATGTCAAAAAAATCTTCGGTCAAGATTTTGTGGGAACCATCACGTTACATACAGGAGCTAAAGTACAGTATTATTTACAAGAATCAGTAAGTAGGAACAGTTAAATAAGGGCAATCAAGATTATTTTGAATATTTTATATATAATAGATTCTGTAGAGATATGTTTGGTTTTAAGCAGCTTACGCACTTGCTGTTTGGGATGTCCTGTAGTGATTTTTAGTTTTGCTTATCTTAGTTGTTCCTTATGTCATGTTAAATACAGTTAATGTTAATGTAAATTTAAATTCGTATTAATTATTGGTAGGAAGTTATTTTTGATTATCATTGATGCTGTATATAAAAAAGTCGAATATGAATTTGGTTGCTCCAAATTAAACTGACAGTGGTTTACTGCCATGAAAGGAAACGCTGATCATGTTCAGTCATTCCTTTCACAGAATATTATTTTCTCTCACTGGCTCTAAATTACATCCTCGTAGCTCGGTGTCTCTTTGGATGATGACATGTACCCACGTCCTGATATCTTTAGATATGGAAAATATGCAGAGAATCCCAATTTTAGCGGCAGTTTGACCTATGCCCCCTCCTCTGTACCCCACCAATTCACTGGTTGTTATTGCGAAATAGCCATCTAAAACAATAAACTATTGGTGAAGAATAACCAAAATCAAGCTACTTCTGTTAATTTTTGTTTTATTTTCGTTGGACACGAATATAATGTCCATTTCTTTGTATAACACCTTACATTGTTTGTCATACTTTTTATGTACCACGAGATAATATTTCTACTTTCAGATTTGCGCCTTGACATTTCCGGTACAAGTGTAGTAAAAAGCAGACACCCATCTGTCAGTGACTCTGATAACATAGCATTAGTCTGAAATGCAAATCATAAAAATAATGTGAAAAAATGCAGCCACCATCGTGATTTTCAATCTTATGTACGTGAGCAATGGTAATGCGGGGCTAATCAGGTCATACACAGTTCAGCAAAACAAACGGTAAAAAATCTCAAAAAATAGCTCACGATCGTGGTTTGACCGTTTCTTGATTGATAAGGTGACAAGCCCTTTCTCTATAACCATCGATTAAGATGTCTTTATTCCTTTCATTTTGTATAGGGCTCTCTGTACCTCGAACAATGAAAGCGCAAAGTTTGGACCACATTAAAATTTGCGTACTGTATCTTTAAAGCGCTCTTCTCCCTAATCAATATTACAATTACTGTGCAATATTTTTTGTTTGTAAGTGAGAGGTAAAATTATCTCAACTTTAGTACCTACATTCTTTGTATCCACAAAAATGGCGTCAAATCATCTTTGCACATTTCATAATGAGTTCGTACAAGGTCTCCCCAGGGGAGGTTTTAAGCGCATTGAGCTTGTACTCTCGCATACCCACCAGTGGGTTGCAAGTGTGTACTCCGGTCCTCTTAGCTTCGTTGGCAGCATGCCCGCCATGTTCAAAAGCTGCATTAATGTCCCTAGGTGACCCATTTAAGTCGTAGGAGTGCCGATAAGCCGACATGATTGCAGAAGGTAGTCAGAATCGATAACAATTCTCTTTCTTAGGCCCCAGGCCAATTAAACGCCTTAAATAATTTTAGGATCTCATATAAAGCTTGTTGCAAATAATTGAAAGATTAGATTTTGTTCAAACAAAGAAAATTATATCAAGGTAGGCACCCGTGGCCTGTCACATGTACATCATTACAGAGCCTTTTTTATATGTATTTACTGATAACAAGGTGTCTATTAATATTTTATTTTTATATCATATGCGAAGGTCAGGCGATGACACAAGAAGAATTATTCAAGTGTAATCTGTATAATTGTGTGTCATCGGACTAAAGCTGGTCGGTTATCAGAATAATCAAGGCTGGCACACAGTAATGACGTCAAGGCTGAGAAAATTGTCAGCTATCAGCCGTGTTACGGCCGTCCTTTTTTCAAACGGGAAAGCCGTGGCAACTTGAGCCTTCAAGTGCATAGCACTTCGCTGTTTGCCATGCGAAGCCTTTAGAGTCGTTTGATAGTGATTATAGGGCAAAGTTGAATCCCTGGACAAAAGGTCGACGACGTACGCGTGCGACCTTTTCAATGTCAAACAGCAGTGGAGCTGAGTCATCAGTTATCACATATATAATGAGAATCAGGCGCCAGAGATTATCTTAGTTTCTGATCAGTGATTAATTTGTGGGATATATGTCAAAAGGTCATCAAAGATATCTGCTGATGCTCGTCCTGCCACTAAAACTTCCTTCATAAACTGACCACGTACCACTGTACTATAGCTCTAGGCGGCGTTGAAATTCGAAAATATTTGTTCTGATGACGACACTTTGAAACCAACTCAAGACCATTTGTTTACCTGCGTAGATTTGCGAGGATTGATTGTATGTGGCTTTAATGATAAACTGAGACATTGCATCGCTTGCTTACGTTAGAGTAATTTGATGCTCCATCAATAATTGACCACTATACATTAGGACGATATATGAGGATAAGTGTAGGTGTGAGTCAACTAAGCCGTCATGTGTTTTCCTTTCAACCATCCAAAGCAAGCCAATAGCAAAAATATTATCAAAATATATATAGAAATTGCAGGAAAAGGACGGGCCATATGAAATTAAATGTCGATCCTATCCAATGAATCTGCTCACTCAAACGTTACCAAGCGATCAATCGAGATGTCAAGTCTTCTCAATAAACGTTCAGAACTAATCTCTAAATGCAGATATGACAGTCAGAAAGTCATTTGAATTCTATTTGTCATCTGACGATCGGTGAAATCCATTAAACTATGAGTTATGACCAACTTTTGATCTGTACTTGATGTAATCACATGAGAGAGAGACAGAGAGACAGAGAGAGACAGAGACAGAGACAGAGACAGAGACAGAGAACATTCATTTGGTCTCTTAAGAAAAAGGACCAGGTCTGTGACGTATAATGGTCAATGATTTACAAAGCGTCGAGGTACACCAACATAAGCAAGCGATGTAATCTTGTAATCGCTCCCACAGCGTTTATCAAACCATCACTTAATATCACGCTGACACATCATGAAAAAGCTTCATGAAAAGCTTCCTAAAACTCCCTTAACTCTCTCACAGCCCTGTAATAGCATCCATTTGTTACGTCTATCAACATAGACAATGAAATCCTTTATTAAGAGCGCGTGTCGTTCCATTTGAATACTGTCCAAGAAAATCTGAAAGAATAGCCACCAACCCTTGAAATATTTCGCTCTCAGTCGTAAGTAGGAATGTTTTTAGATACCGAGCAACGCAAAAAGGCTGTCCCACGCAACATAAATTTGGCTCAAGTCCAGTAATTAATCTCTCATAGGGTACGACAGTAGCTTTGAGCAAATTTTCATATTTTAAAACAGTAAGGGGCATAACTCCTGTTGAGAGGTGTCAGGTCAACGCAGGTAAGTCCTTTGCAGTATTCAGTCAGTGATGAAAATAGCGTCCCCAGTGGTGTTTTGCAGAAATTCATGGTCGTTGCTACAATTTCAATGGGCCTCGTAACTTTAGAATTGATGTGAATGAAACCTTTACAGATTGAAACACCCCGAGTTGGTTTTAACATTAAAGAGGCACTCCCAATTGGTAACATTTTTAAAACACATTTTTAATGGCAACGGTCGATATTTGACATGGCGACTGCGCGTGGATCGCGAGATATCGATAAAAACATGTCCTCAAAAACGTTAAAGTTTGAATTCCGGTGGCCCACCTGAATTCAGCTCCCGACCATAGAACGTTCGGCACTGGGGCCATTGTCAACTAAGCTATGGAGTACGAGTCTACGCTGACGCTGCTGTATGCCACAGCAGTACCACTCGCGTCGTTGAGCGGTCATGTCCCATGGGAGAAAGCCGAGTCCGACTGACTTGGCAAAGAAACGAAAAACAAAGTTTGCTGATTCCACCAGAATTCGCATAGGTGACTAGCACAGATAGGTGCGGTTGATACATAGTATGCATGGTGGTCGCCGCGTGGTATGCGCACATACCACACGCGGCGGCCGGTATGTATCGAACCACGCGTAACTGTGTGGCAGACGACAAAATGTAGTCATCAGAGGCAACTAATATTTTACACGTAAAAACTGATATCTATGTGGTATTGTTCAAAAATTTAATACAACTGATTGAGAATAATGAAAACGACAAAAACTAAGGAGAAGTTTTAAAAAAATATTACCAGAGGTAAAGGCATTGATAATGATGCATATAAAGTCATCGCAGTAGGAGGTAAATTAATTGCGTCATTCGAACGTTTTTGGACTCCTTAGAATATCGTCAATCAGCACAACAACACACTTTCGGGGGATTTCGGGTCATAACTGGAAACGATCGTAAAACTTCGGGATGTGAAAAATACGCTCGGGAAATGACATGTTTTTATCGATATCTCGCGATCTGTGCGGAGTCGCCACGTCAAATATCGACCGTTGGCATTAAAAAATGTGTTTTAAAAATGTTACCAAGTGGAAGTGCCTCTTTAAGGGGCTCCATTTTCCAGTTAACAAAGAAGAGGGTTTCTCTTTTCCAACTAAAATTGGTGTGACACTATCGCTCATGCTGAGCGCTATGAAAACGAAGACCAAAGATCCAAGATTTCCATCACAAGATCAATGGCTGTCCATTCTTGAACAGAATAGCGCTGTTCACGGTTACAGGTTTGTTACTAAACATAGCTGTACGCGCGCGACATCGGACACGCAGCTTGAAATGCGGACAAATTTTATCAATGTTGCATACATGGCCGTTTTTGCAGCTTGTACTCTTGAGTCGTGAATATACCTTTCAGTATTCATTGTTACACTAGTAGTCGCCCACTAAGATGTGTTTTCGTCGTTTTTGCATGCGTAATTTTCAAAAGCGTAATCTAAAAATGCGGACAAATATTTATTTTTGCATATTAATGAGAGAACAGTGACGTAAACTGTGAACAGCCCTCTTGTACACACAATAAACAAATCCGACATGATGTATTCTTGTTGTACATGTCTCATTTTTTTCACCGTCCGGAGTATGTTCACCTGTACTGTGACCTACCTAATAAAGAGGACGCGCACGCGTAGATTTGAAGCCTGAATGAGCCTAATACAAACAGTGAAAACATTTATGGATGTAATGCCTGTATATTGTCATAAATGGAGTGAATAATTCGCAGAAAAAACCGAACTTCGAAGCTATTTGCATCATCGGGGGTTCTGTAAGCAATGCAACCAGGGTCGCGCGCGCAGTTAGTTTTTTCGCTATGAGATTCAATCGAGTTTCGTTATCGAAAAATAGTAAAACTTTGTCTTAGGTAAATTTCTGGGCCTATGCTACCTTTGAAATTATTGTATATGACTTTACGAACTGTACGTGAATTCGTTCGGCATTTACTCCTAAATGTAAGAACTTTATTACCAAAAAAATTGTCGTTTTCTTGTATATATAGATCTTGAAGAACATAACGTGAAAATTTAACAAAATTTGACCCAGTTAAATGTTGAAAAACGGAGAAAAATGAAGTCGGGAAAGAAGGTAATTTTCATACATTTGCATAATTTTAAACTTCTTTTTGACTCAACTTATGGCTGTTTGTAATGCTAGAAGGCGAACCCATCTAATATTTTTTATGTTTAGTCAGTAAACTAACAAAAAGTAATTGAATATTGCAAAACACTTGATTCTGAGTATAACAATGCTGTGTTGCGTCCAACGCTATGATTAACGGCCTGAGCCCGATGAAAAACAGGGATCTTTCATAAACGTGCTCTGCCCTTCGACTTGTCAATGAATTCTCTAAAGCCACAAGAGCCGCAAATTTCATGCATTATTTTAATGATTTCATTTTCAAACCAAATTGGTTAGTGTAAATGCACTAACTGAATGACGTGTATAGAAGTATCACTGCTTGCTGATTTGGACCATGCCGACACTTTTAAACTGGTTAAATAATAAACGGGTGCCGCACTCGTAAAATGGTGCCGCCATTGAAAAATACATAAAATGCAGTATTTCGCGCGCATACACATCGTGATCATCCAAGAAACAAGCATAATGTCATTTACTTGAATGCACAAAACATCATGGCTTATATTTTCTTGTTGTAATCTTTATTTTCTCTGCAACGTGATTGGTTTAAGACGGTGGAAAATCTAAAATAATTTGAAAACATTTGAATTTACATGCTACTTTCGACACTTATGACAGTGTTGTACACTTTTTCAGTCTTCAATGGGTCTAATTCAAAGAAAATTCTTGGAAAACTCAGTGAGGATATTTTGAGATCGGTTTGTTACACATTCGTAGCTATTGTGGCTTATATAACGATACTTTACTGCTGCTAACTGGATCTGTTTACATCCATATTGCTTAATTGTAGATACTCCACTGGAATTAAGATTAATGTTTACTCTACTGGAATGTGTGGAATATTTAGTTAACTCGCCAAAATGCGTCCGGATACTGAAATCTGGAACTTGATGCTCCTGAGACTGTGTTCTCTCTTAAGTTTGCATCTACCTGTACAAATGCGAGGTCAATTTGCTGTTGTCTGGATATAGCAAAGTTTTATCGTCGAGGCGTCCCAAATTTCTCTCTTCCATTAGCATCGTCCCAACTAGCTGCATAAACCTAGGAATCAAATTTCCCTCTACTACCGAGCAAACTGCTCGGCAAAGCCTCGAGGCAATTCTTCAACCGTTGTGAAGCAGCACAGCTGTTAGAACAAAACGAATGTGTCACAGAAAATCTACCAATCCTATTTAGCATCGAACAGACACTTGCTTATCAATCAAGAGAAACTGTTAGCCAATCAAGAGGCAGAGTCTCTTTTTGTGATAAAAACTTCTTTGTCAATAATTGCCTTACATGATATTATTCCAAAATTAATCCTTCCACGTCAGCAAAACACATCGCCAGTGGTTAACCTGCAAGACTACGGAACGTGTTTACACTCGTCTGATCTTTTCTTGTCAATTATGTTAAAATGACAGTTGTATTATATTGTAAACTGTACTCTCTCTCTCTCTCTCTCTCTCTCTCTCTCTCTCTCTCTCTCTCTCTCTCTCTCTCTCATATATATATATATATATATATATATATATATAATGATATATATATATATATATATATATATATATATATATATATATATATATATATATATATATTGGAGGTAGGTAGGTA
>LD344306.1:118353-132854 GCA_001465055.1 Ptychodera flava | reverse complement strand
AACAGTTGCAAAAGGCTTTAATATCGATTGTTTAAATGGCTAACTCCATATTACCAATATTGAGGTTTTAATTTTCCGAACTTTTCCCGTAAATACTTGTTCTTTTTTCCGTGTCTTTTTGTAATGACATAATAGGCCGGAAATTGTAACCCTTATGATTTTAAATAAGTATGCTTAGCCTATTCTAACGTATTTTGATTTTTTTTTAAACACAAACAAAATGAGAGGGGTTGTTATGTCTGTCCTTGCGCTGCAATTTTTAAAAAATTCACCACTCCCCACTCCAAACCTGGAAATGTTCGTGCTTTCCCTCTTCCAATCAAAGAAACTCCCCACTGCCCTTTCACCTGCTCTCCCCACCGAAGAAGCCAAACAAAAATTCTGCCGAAATCAAATCAAGTCCTTCTCCCTGTCCGCCCGCTTGGCAAGAGAATGAAAATTTCCCGCCTGCTACAATGAATATAATTACCAGCCTTTTCTTTCCCAACCCGTCGATATGGTGAACAATCGCCCGCCTGCTCATACGATAAACTTATTGCCCGCCCACCAGCCGAGAAATATTTTCCTGCAACAGGCTGCCTCTTATTCCATTTCTCAACGTCGGTCAAACATACTTCTTTTGTTTTTTTTTCTTCCATTTAGCTTCGTTCTCCCCTGATAAAAGCAGCCATAATCGTTAAGTGTTGCGGACATCACTTGCTCTGAATTCCTTGTCCGCCTGTATTGATTTGAGGAGAGCAGCGATCGCTCTGCGCGCTGTCTAAGCGATTCATAGCGATTCGGACTAATATGCAAGATAAAAACAGTCATAAGGAGAAAAATGTAATTATCATAAAGAGGAAACATAACAAAATCAAAGACAAAAAATCATGAAAAATTTACAAAAGAATAATTTGTTAGGGTGTAATATCAAAATGTAGTAATTTTGCCCACGTGTCTGTCTGTGTCGCTCTGTCTGTGTCTGTGTGCATGTATGCATGTGTGTCTGTGTAAAACAACGTCAGAGTCACACTTCACATTGATGTAAATATGTGTAAGCAGGGCTCGAAATTAGCGGTAGTCCCTCGTCCACAGACTACCAACTTTTGCCCGGGGCTACCAAAATCCATGAAATGGTTGCCCACACTGACTACCAAACACCGGGACATAAAATTCAGTCAGTACTTGGCGTGCCATGTAATGTCGGGTCCGTCACCTTGGAACGAGCTAAATTGCAGTCAAATCCAGTTGGACACAGTAACAAGAATAATGCCAGACTATGACTTTGTTCTACAAATTACAAAGACAACCGTGAAGTGAAACTTTGCAACCAAGTTTCATTTTCTCAACTGGTGTACTTGGATGACAGGCATGGGAAATGATGGCCAATGAAAACGCAATTTCATTGCATTTTGATCATAATGTATCCATCACGGACAATATGCCTCCTCCCTACAGAAGGCTCATGGTCTAGTTTAAGCCCTGCTACAGTATGTCTAGTCGTGCTGAGAAGTTTGTGGTCGTTGTCATGACGACTGTCAAAAATTGCTTACAACTCTGAGTGAAACGAGTTGTCAATTGGTCACCAAACTTTCGGGTATCACAGTTGTCTATTAGGCCAAAAAAGATCTTTTTGGTCACCACGTATGTCATTTCAGAACCTGCGCATCATGGCTTTTTGGGGGTTACATACTCATCAGTACAGCTATCCTTGATATCCCTGTATGCTTTTTCAAAATGCTAAAAAGAAAGCGGAAGTATTATGCAGCCAGTAATAAAAGACAATAACTGTTGCATCAATAGTGCCAAACCAGCATAGTTAAGAATTAAAAGAAAAAGAGAAAAAGAAAATCGCGTCGCCGCATCACTTTTGCAGAATGTTAAGGACCAGAAACATTTTCCGGGGGGTCCCTTATACTTGTTTCCTTTTAGTATTAGGTGTGCAAGTATTCACATCAAACGGCTAGAAAATTCACTACATCGGTAGAATCTTGAAAAATTGCTTTTTCTTGTCTGGTTTATGAAAAACAATAACCCCAAACTAAAATATGCATGGGCTACCAGCAATTGTCACTGGGCTACCAACTTCAGAAAATGGTAGTTAAGTGGATAAGCAGGGGGAAAAAGTTAATTTCGAGCCCTGGTAAGTCTACTGCCCACTACCCATTTCTGTATAAGCTTGTCCAAAATCACTGACACGTCAAAATACGATTAAAATATTCGTTTTTCTTACTGGCTGTTAGAGGTTTCTATCGCGTTTAAACGTGCTCAGTCGCGATGATCAAAGCATAAATGGTACAACTATAAATAAAAAGCTCCAATTCTCGTGCAAAAATACTCTAGGTGTAAATATTTTGGATAATGACCCCCTGCTTTTGTCAAGCCAGATTAATGTTAATTCAAAAGTATATAAGCAGATGAAATCTGCACATTTCCAACAAACTGCGCTGGTAAAATTCTGAAACCTGTACACACTCGACATATCGAAGCAATGCGTTTCTACACGGTGCTTGTGGCATCGGCCTGCCTTGCTGTACTTGCCGTAGAGGCACTGCCTTCAAAGAATCAGCATGTGGACAAGGAACAGGTAAAGTGTGAGGGTTTTTGCAGAGTAATGCGTTTTGTTATGTATTGGTATCACTGGGTTCTCGTATAGTTTTGTTAATGGAAATTTTATCCAACCGTGCAAGACTAGGGAAGAATTCCATTCAAGATTTTTCTAACATTTCTATATTTTATCTGTCAGTACAAAAACAAATCGTTAGTTTCTTATACCAGTCAAGTACAAAAATAATGCCGTTTTCCCAGAATGCCGTGCAGGCAATTTTTACATTCCCTATCGTCTCGTACAAAAATGCAGCGCTTATTGGGACTTTTCCATTCTATTTGATAGCTTAAATTGACCACCGGTCTACAGAAAAAAATTTTCTGAGTTCTTCTAGAATGTAGTACAAAGTCTGTTTACGTCACCTAGACCTAAAGGTCTTAGCACCGTAGCCCCTGCTACTTCTGTCGAGAGCAGCTTTTCGATGGAAATCAGTATTTGTCTCAACCCAACCTTTTGTACGCTGCATAAGTTTATGAAGCTACAGACAGTTTCATTTTATTCCGAGGGAGGTACATTTGGTTGACAGACAAACATTTTCGGCCTGGAATCATTTTGCAGAATCGAGTAGCACTGTATCGGCAGACGAATGTCATAGGTGCGACCCTGACACCGATACTCGTACTACCATGCTTACAGGGGTAGATTCTCTATCAGCTTTATCTCTGGGTAAATTGACTAAAATTTGGGAGAAAAAAGAACTAAAATCGCATAAAATTAATGTCAACAACCACTAATGCGAGAACTAGGGATTAAAAACTGCCCCTTTAAAGGACCGAATAATCTCATACAATTAGAAGAAATCACACCCGTAGATGAGAGGTTTTGGTACTACATCAATGCATCACTTCATTCTTTTTTTCATTTAAGCGAGTTGCCGAACGAAACAATGCGACTCAATGCTTGAACGGTGGAAGCTACGACACAGACAGTCAGGGTAATTTGTGGTGTCTGTGTCCCGACGAGTACACGGGGAGGTACTGCGAGACCAGTGAGTAAATCTTGATTATTTCCATGCAGTTTGCAGGAGACGTAGGCTCTACAAAGAAAGATATTGAAGATTTCCCCAGACATTGAATTATATTGCGACAAATATAAGTATAATTCAGTGTAGTTCGTGTATGAAAGAGGAAACTCAATGCCTGGGACCAGGCACGGCTGTACTCATAATACCGACAAAGATGGAAGCAGATGCCTTTGTGTTTTCTTTTGAAGGGGTCACATTAGCCAGTCCTTGGGCGAAAATTATATTACATGACACCAAAACGAAACAGTAAACTGCAATCATCTTTTTATTTACTTTACAATTCTGTTTCGATGTCACATTACTCGAAGGAATATAATTTCCTTCCCAGCCCAAAATCGGAACTACGCCACCTTGAGCTCATTTTAAAACTTGAAGATTGACGTTTTACGGGATCTTCATCTAAGACGTGACATCTCTGATCTCTTGTCGTAAAAGGAATTCTGATCCTGTACGCTCTCTGACACATATGCTGACTTTTACCATTATAAGCCATGGTTATGCGCCTTCCTCAGCGATCTTTTATACCTGTTCTTTACACAGAATTTCCCGATTGCGGCAGTGGTGACGAGTGTTACAACGGCGGTTCATGCTTAGAGACACCCTGGGGCTATTGGTGTGTATGCCCACCGGAGTACACGGGATATCAATGCGAAACAGGTAAGTGTGGTCAGTTCCGACAGGGGCAGCGAACCGACCGATTTTCTCTTGAGCCCATTGGTTTCTTTCACTACAAGCCGGTCTGGGAACCCTCTCCGCTTCACCGCTCCAAATTAATAAAACTTCGCATTTTCACTTTGCTATAATTTTTGACCACCTGGCTAGGCGGGAATTACGTTTTGTTAGACACAGTCTTGTATTACTTTGTGACCAAATTCTAGCTGCAGCAGAAGATGATCTGCTGATGACAAAAAAAATTTGAACAAACAAAAAATCAGTCTTGCTTTCGTTTTCACCCATAAAATGGAAAGTCGTCAAAGCTTGCGTATGCCTTATTAAGGCTGCGTTCACAAATAACGATTAGGGGGTGGTCTGGAGGAATCTCGATTGAAATCTTATTTTTTTCAGATCCCCCCTAAGTACCCTAAAACAATTTCAAATGCCCCCCCCCTCTATATGGTCAAAATTTTTCAAGTCCCCCCAACTATCAGAGGCCTGTATATTTGTAAAGGATGTGAGCAGCGTGAAAAAATAAACATGTATTGCGCCGTTCTGCTCAAAGGTGTTCAACACTACCTGTATTAGCACTTTGTATAGTCATATTCCCAAGGCAAGTTCTTTAAATGCATAAGTGAAATTTTTAAATTTATTGGTCTAAAAGCCAACTTGAGTTAATCCAACTCTGGCCAGGTCAATTGCGCCTGCTGAAGAGCACACAAAATGACAATCATGAGAGAGTAGGCAAATTGTGAACTCTGGCTAATTGCCATATTGCACAGTGACCTACCAAAAATTGTTTCAAAACTACAATATATGAATTAGATGCTACTCAAAATTGAAAATACTGGAAGGTTAAAATATTCCATCAAATAAATGTTTTAATCTCTGAAATTTTGGGTGTAATAATTGAAAATTTGGTTAAAAAATAAATAACTCCATTTGGTCACATATTTTTTCTTTTAGTCTTTACTTTTCAAAGTTTTACTTCAACAAGAATGTGAAAATTTAGAAAATAAAGCATGGTGACCCTATCTTTTTTATTTGATATTTGATTATTCTCATATGCCAGAATTAAAAAATTTCTATGTGTTCTTCCATGTGTTGCTCTCTGGCCTGATCTTGTGTACAAGTATGTTTCACTGTCATGAGCGTCATTTGACCCAAACTCTTCTTCAACTACCATGTACATCAGAGTCAGAGCTATCTCTGTCACTGTTCAGGTATGCAGTGACAGTGACACTGCAGTAGCAGAGCATTAATGATAGTGACACTACCCGTAGGCAGTAGCTGTATTAACGTTGATAATTTTGGCAATATTTTTGTTCAGTTTTACAACTGCGTTCTTGTTCTACTCCCTACAGCATGTTGAATTGTCTAGTATTCAGCTTGCTATCACAGCCTATGTATGTGTACCATGCATTTGTATCACTTACAACTGACTGTCAGTCTGGACTCCACTTAAATTATCACCAAATACATATTTATATTTTTATATATACAGGCTTTGTCTACTGTTGTAATAAAGCAGATGGTGGTAGCATAGCCACACACAGTATATAAGTAGTATTGCTTCGTATTGTTATAGTTAGATTCTGGTAGCTAGTTGGAGAAGAAACAAAATCTAAATATTGTGTGTTTGAGCATTCTGTAGGGAGATAGCAAGAAACTGTAGTTGTTATATTGCAAAGAAATATTGCAAAAATCATTAACAGTTGCAGCTTCTGCCCTGTTACGAGGCTGAAGTTTGCTTTTTACGAGAAATCACACGTTTAGATTTTTTCGAGGTAAAAGTCATCAAATGTGACAAAATGGTTCTAAATTATCACTAACATTACATCATTTTGATGACATAAAAAATGGTATTCATTTTTCATTGAATTACCTACATAAACTTGGAATTGGAAAATGTAAAAACACAAAAGGGAACCAAAAATTTTCAAGTCCCCCCTACAGGTAGAGCAAAATTTTCAAGTCCCCNNNNCCGTTTTTTGTGAACGCAGCCTAAGTAAAAACATTTTTTACGATTGAAATCTGTGTCTCTGGTGGCCAACATTGGAACATTAGAACATAAGTACTTCAAAAAAGTGTGCAATTTCAAATTTTGACCATAAAAAGTATTTACCGGAAGCATTTCAACAAAAACTACTCTGCGTCACTGTTTGACCCACAAATGAATTGATTTTCCAAGTTAGTCTACTGTGTTCTTTTAACTGTGCCGTTACCAAAGTTGTTATTGTGTCAGTTTGTAACTGTATCTCTACAACAGTCATTGAGGATACTTTCCTGCAATAAAATTAGACGATAATGTAAAACGTGCTAACTATAAAGGTAATCTGAAAAAAAAAGAAGATTTAACGATGCGTTCTCGGGATACGCGACGTACTTTTTGTGTTTATTGACCTGTTTATGAGGGCCAACATAAAATAAAGTGCTTGGAAAAACTTTTCGGACAATAATCCCCTTGCAAAGGTATCGACATCACCTCTCACCAGAAGTTACAATATCAGGATTGTCGCCAAATTTTTCCCCTTGGTGCGTTTACGTTTGTTTAAATGAATTTTTTTGTTTTCTAACTGTATTTATCATATCTGTCTATTTTCAGAGTTTTAACATAGCGGTTGGTACGACCCGTCAACGGATGGAATATTTAGCAAAAGTTGCCGCTCATATCACCCCGAATACTTTAGAATAAGTTACAAAGGTGCAACAAAAGTAAGAGAAATGATTGTAGATGGTTGATGGTGGTGGCATTTTGAATTCCTTATGTAGATCCCCCTATCGTACCGCTTTCGCATTTTCTGAGTCTTATGGTTCCTTCCTGAAATATTTGTATGCGTGATTTCTATTTTATAAACCTGGTTAGGCTTTATTCGGAAAGAATATTCATTACAGGTTTCAAAAACACTTGGTCCAAGATGAAAAAAGAACTAAACGATGTTAGCAAGCACCATTTGAAATCAAAAAGATAAGTGCTGATACAAGAAAATATATTTAACTATTGAAGCATGTCAAATTTAAGACTCTTGTCATCCATCATTTGTGTGAAAGAATGTTCACAAACGTATTTAAGGAAAACAACGTGTTTCCACCTGCATCATATTTCCCTGTTGACTTCTCCTAATAAAGTATCATATAGATCAAATGTCATCTCTGCCTCTTATGTGTCACCGTGAGAGCCCTCAACGTCGCATAACTTCGTTCCTTTTGTTTTCCCTTCCTCTGCATCACTTTCTGCACCAGTTAACCCATCAGCCTCTTTCTCTCCTTCCGTATGTGTTGCTCCCAACCTATTCTTCTACCTTACGTTTTCCGTCTGTATTGGTTTTGAAAGAAATTGGTAGAGAATTGTGCAAAGTGTCCTTGCAGAGAGGTTAAGGAAGTGATAAAAAATCCTCTCCTTTTGGGGGTCCCTACTACCTTAAAGCTCCATAAGCTGTATCTTTTGGCTATTTTTACAGAACTTTTGTTTTGTGGTTTCCCTATACTTTCTACACTGAATCCCTAAACTGTAATTTAATGCCAAACATTTAGCATATCAACACAACCTATATGAGTATAATCTCCATTGTTATTTTTGAAAATTGTATTCAAATCCGGACTAGAATTAATTTGTAAACAATAAACAATGACCACTACACACATAGAAGCTGTGTTGACAAAAAGAATACTCGAAATTTCAGGAGGACAAACGGATTAGGATCAGACACGGCAGTTGATATACAGAAGCAGAATACTGAAAAACTTGCCACAAGTTACAACTTATGTCCCTTGAATATTCATCCTGATTGTTCGTGATGGAAGTTTCATTTTAACGTCTGCTTCATCACTCAGAAGCTTTTCAATTGATGGAAAAAAATCAAAAATTAATCTTTATTACTGAATACAAGGCTTGAAACTCGACACAGAAGGCAAACACACACGTATTGACTTTCTAAACGTTGTACACAAGTTACCATTTCAAGGAACGAAAAAGAAACAACACGATTGGAACTAATTTGGGATAATTGGAAGGTGAATTAATATCGGTTTAATGAGCGAATGTAAGCTAATCTGCTTTTCTTTCTAAGTTATACACTGGTTTTTATGAGTAATTTGTAATATTGCAACATTCAGCTGTAGGGCACCTAACACTTTTGACAAATTTGAAAAATATGGAGACCCAATTGTCCCAAACTTGTTCCAATCGTGTTAAACGAAAAAATCTCAGTCGAATGGCGATTTTCAAGCTAAATCATAAAAATCAACTAATTTGTTTCATTATAGAACTGTACAGCTGGTGTAATAGGTTTTATTCATAATTGCAAGTCGTTATAGTTTTGCAACTGACACATTACTAGATCATAATTTGATCGACTGGTTGACGTCGGTCTTTTAAACGTAACTGTACCCTAGTGGGAAAATTACATCAAATAAAAATAAGACTTTTGTTAGCTTTATAACTTGTTTAGTACTTGTGAAGGAGAAATAGTTGACAAATAATTCTTATGTATCACTCAAAAGAAAATATAGGAAATAGCTGTGTATGTATACTCCCTAGAGCTTTTGCGACCATTCAGTCGTTCCAAAATAATAGTAATCGTTTTAGACTGTAGTTCTTTAGTACTCTAATCAAATATAAGAACTGCAGATAAGAATTACAACCCTAATGACACTTACATTACTCAATGTTAACATTTTACAGTTAATTCGAATTCGATTAACTAAAGTTATATACATTTTAGGCACTTCTCCAGAACGTCTTACAGTAGACACCTGCCCTGCAACTCAACGTCATCCCAGTTATGAATAATGCGAAACACGTTATCCACTAATCCCGAGTCTTATCCATGTCCTCTTACATTTGGTGATTTCCCAGTGAAAAGCTTAAGTATTACTAAGTGATCAGTATTATTAGGAATCGGCTTGTAAAAGTAGTTTGATGTTTTGCTTGATATCCTCATATTTGTAATCTTGCAAAACACCAGCAGTTAGTCTTATTTCCTCTCTATGATGCAAGGTGGGATATGTGGATCATTTTTTCACAGAAAAGTATTTCACAAAGTTTTGCATGTGAAGAATTCGACTGAGAAAAAAACTTAAAGCATCCAACGGAGAAAATGAGACATTTCAAATGTGCTATATCTCGATGCTCCTAAAACACGACTAATAAAGGATTGATGGTATTTACCTGTACGTAAACGTCCACCGTACCAAGCGTCTCCATTTGTAGCGACCGTAGTCGGACACTCTGTTGAAAAGAAAATGAGTATGTGCATATTAAAAAACTCGCCGTTGGTGTTTATCATTTCTCGTAAAGTTCCGACCACCATTACTCCGTAAACGGCGTAATTACATCATAGAAATTCTAAGTTTTGTGCAAAAAATATTCTAGATGCCTGACTAGGTAGTTTGGATTGCGACTGCCGCCGTTTGTTCGACGACAACATATCTACGTGCAAAACAAATCCAATAAAGTTGCACTTTTCCATCAGTCTCCGTAGACAGATTTCTTATTGATAACAGTACCTACACCAAAAAGTCCAAGCGATGCGTTTCTGTATTGTGGCTGTGCTGCTTGTTGCCATGGCACGACTTGCTATTCTCACTGCAGATCACAAACCAGTAAACGATCGGCGTGTGGAAGAGGAAAAAGTCAAATATTTTCAATGCTTCACCTACTAATTTTAAGTATCATGGTTGTACGTCTATATACATGTGTGAATATTAACACCCATGTCTACTGCTGGCTGCCATTATGTACGATGTTGGAAAGTTGTCACTGATTCTGCTGTATTTATTACACGTATCATTGTTACCTGTGGCTAAAGTGTCCTAGAATACAAACATTACAAGTAACTGGTCGAAAGGTGCTTACTTAGTGGTTCAATTACTCGGAGTAGAAAACTACACACAAACTTCAAGTAATGACTAGACCTAATATTACCCATCTACATAAGATTTTGACAATAGGGTTTTTTCGAAAGGCCAACAGCATATGCTCAAAGGTGTTACGGAGAAAACTCCAAAGTTACAGAGGAATCCCAGTCTATCACAACCAACATTGTTATATGTCGAGGGGAACATCATTAAAACAGTTATAAGCTTATGTTAATTGGAAACATTGACAAAGAAGGTGATTAAAAAATCCTTGATAAACAACATTTGGTGGACATAAAATTGCAATAACCTGATGGAGAAGTGGCCAGAAAACACATCTTCGCCAAATTAACACTGCTTTATTTGTCTCGAGAACAATGTAATCAAGATTTTTACGAGCATGTCTTATGGACTCTTTTAGGAGCATGACAAATCGTATCGACGGTCAGTTATTAACTTTTTAATTAGCAGCTATGTAATTGCATCATTTTACATTTCAACAGGCGAATTCTGTTTGTTTTGCTCGCTATATTTGAATAGGTACAGTTAGTAATGACACTTGTTAGCCATGTCACATGATTAAAGAACCCTGACAATTATCCCTTATCTATATATCAACAAGCATAGCCAGCATACCGTGAGTACCATAACTCATTCAGTGTGCTGGAGCGAAAACGTGGCACTTACGCTGATTGTTTGAAGGCTTAGTCTGGGATACCTCCTTTGCGGCAAACTTTTGAATCAAGAATACTCCGAAGAATGGCTTCCCTCTTCGGTCGAGCATTTTGTTGTAGATATCATGCCGAAATCATTGGACTATTTATACCTGATGGTAACATTTGTCTTTCTTTTCTGTCTTTCACTTCAGCTGATCACTAATTTCCATATCGAACGAACTTTCCAAATTAGGGATATATATCTGCACTGCTGTGATCAAAGTTGACGGACCTTGCTATGTGTAGTTAAGATACGCTTTCCTTTTTAGGGATATATATCTGGATTGACATGACCATATTTGACAAAACTTGCAATTTGCATATTTAACTAACTTTTCCGATTAGGGATATAGTTTATGTATTAATGACATAATTATTTTGTGGAAGTGAAAGATATGTTGCATTTTCATGTCAACTACTTTATAATTTGTTTATCTAGTGAGCTTTTAGTTAGGCATACATATCTTGAAGAACTTAACCAAAGGCAATTACACTTGCTATATTAACAGGGCTCGAAATTAGCGGTAGTCCCGCGTCCACAGACTACCAACTTTTCCCTGGGGCTACCAAAGTCCATGAAATGGTAGCCCACACGGACTACCAAAGCCTGGGACATGAAATTACTTAGTGGGCGACATGATGTTGATCGCTGACGCCACTACACATGCTATACCGACGCTCATACAGTCAACCCAGCTGGACACAGAAAGGACATGTCGAATTTGTTGCGACAAACTTTCAATAAAATATCATTTATATCTGAACTGATGTACTTCGATAACAGGCTCGAGAAATGATGACCAATGAAAATTTTCATATTTATTAAATCACAATTTATCAATCACAATTAGACACAAAATTATTCAAACTGCAAAGAAAAAGCTGTCGGGCCATCCACACATTTAGCTTTCCGAAGTGTACGAGATCATCCCATGATATGCTGGGGAAATATAGTCAAAATTGCCACGAAAGTATTAGGAACATGACTGTACCAAGTTGCCATCCTGAAATTCATAGCCAATCTATTTTTAGCCATGTTATGTTTACACGTGCTGAGTGAAAAGTCGTTGTCATTGCGAACATCAAAGCTCTGCGTGTGTGTGAATAGGTCGTCAAACTTTGAGGCGTCACCGTTGTCCACTACACATGATATACCGTTCTCCTAAGGCTATGAGCTTCAGGTATTGATGTCAAATGACTAGAAAATTCACTCACTGGATAGAATCATGCAAAATAAATCGTTCATTGTCTAGATATAAATAAAATATTCTTTACAAAAAAACCCTTCTTCATTCATGCATGGGCTACCAGACCTTGTCGCTGGGCTACCAACTTCAGAAAATGGTAGCCCAATGGGACTACCAGGGTAAAAAAGTGGTAATACAATGACAGCAGTCAAAGAAAATTGATATTTGTATTTCAGCTAATTACATATTTATATACTTACTGACTTTGGATATAATCTGTGGTGAATATTTTCCATGAAGTTGCAAACATGTGGCAAAAGTTGAAATTCTCATACAACTGCAATATTTACTTTAAAACATTAGCATTTTCAGTTCATATCTGGTTACTTTATATGTTTTATTCTGTTATTTATGTGGGTTTATTTAATTTTGAATATGAACGAATATGACTGTGACTGCGGCTAAGATTTTTAAATTAGGGATCAGAGAGCTTTATCTCTACTAGTAGATTATGTCGTTCAGAAGGATGGCGGTAGCCATTGTAATGATACTCTCAAGATTTTGGCTATCTGTCTCCGTAAATGGAGGTTGTTGCTGACACTGGCCATTTAAGCAATACTAACTTACTGTCTTTGCTAGCCTGTTGCTATAAGTTACCCATCAGTGACGCGATAAGTTGACAAATTGTTAATTTCATTCCCAGACTAATGAAACCGTAGATTCATCGACATGTTTGCCTTTCGATTTTCAAATTGCCCTCTGTCACGTAAACATATCATTTTTCGGGGGCACCTGATTGAAAATTAGATTAATTATACGAATATCGCCTGACATTTACTTTTTTCAATGCCAGACTGGTCGATGCCCTTATCACAGTAGCTACACCTCATTTGGTGTTTCACAAATTGAATGGACTGTTAAATTCTTTTGACCGTTTCTTTACGCTTCCCGAGGACATTTAGAGCGGGTTGAAACGTGTTTGGAACTTCTTTAACAGAACTCACTGATTCATTTACACTGGGCATTGTCATACTTTAAACGACGTAAATACGCATTTATTAGATTTCAGAGATAAAGAGATTATACATTCAAACACCATAAAGTGTTTTGGTTTGCTTTCATCTATAATTGACTCATAATGCATATGTAATTTTGTAGAGGAAGTAGCGCACAATTTACAACGACCTCTGTGATTGCAATTATAACCATAAATTTAACCTGGCACATGTAACCTAATCAGTCAATTCTAGCCTTGGAAAGAGACCAACGAAATGAAATATGAGTATCATTTTCAAACTTAAAAAAAAATATCTGGGTCCCTTTCAACTATTTGTGGTTTAACATTATGCTGTGGTATTTTGCATATACTGCAAGTATTGCCATACTAAAGTTAATGCACTTCATGTCATAGAATCGTCATTTTACAGACGCTGCAAGGAGTAGTCAAATTTGGTAATATGGGAACCAAGGCTTCAAAGTTTTCTTGATGGAATATACTTGTTTCAAATTCTGTACGCAAAAGGTACCGCAGTGACATTCTAAAACTTTTAACAATAAAACTCAAACATGAGAAGCCATGGCCACACATAGATTAAAGCTATACTGTCACCTGTTCCGATTTTGCCAAAGCTACCATGGAAAGAGAAAATCTAACCAATCACAGATTTTAAGCGGGCGGCCGCTTTTTAAAAACAGCGCCCTCACATGGGCATTTTGAATACCAAGGAACGCCCCTTTGACCATATATGGGCATATTTAGATTACAGGTGACTGTATACCTTTACTCATCGCCGACTGTAGAGACTTCCGCTCATTCTCTGACAACGAACATTTTGAGCATAAACGGAAACAGCCGCTTCAAATAAATATACTGCAGTGCTACTCTACAGAAAGTTGATGGTATCGTCTAGTAGCCACTGTATAAAAGAGCTAGCAACTCTTATTGGACGATTTTTTCATATATTTTTTGCCTTGTATGTCAGTTGCAAGTTTTTATTCTACTGCCAAGCATGTTGAAACATCCACTACTTCGTCTACATAATGTCGATAGTCTGAAATTTACCGGCAATGTTTACATTTAACCCCAATCCCTGCCAGAATTATCAGGTCAACAACACATGTTCAGGCCGAGTTGGCAAACTGAAAAGTGTGTATATAAACATGCTTTGGGGAAAAGGACAAGAAAGTGTGATTGACATTAAAAGTAAAGTAGTGAAAAGGATTATCAAAAGTTACAGTTATTTGCGTTTTAAACCAAGCTGATTCATTTTGTCAAAACTAACACTCATTATCCAAAATATTTACAAAGTATTCTTCACTGAGCATAAAGCCATATCGCACGTAGGCGTTTGTGTCGTAGATTACGGGAAATGTACTAAAGAATGACAAGTTTCGACTTGCGCGTTTTATAGTATGTATACGATGTAATTAAATATGAAAGCTTTCACTTTTTGTGTAAACGTCGTTCACATTGC
>LD344306.1:93117-103163 GCA_001465055.1 Ptychodera flava | reverse complement strand
CAGCAGTGGACAACGGGCCAAAGCCGGGCCCAAGCCCTGCAGAGCTCTACAGCCGCTCGGTTAAGCTAGCCGACATGTACAGTAATATCACGTACGGTTATTCTTTAGTAAATAATCAAGTCATTTAGACATTCTACACATTGATGATTATGCAGTGCGTTCGCCGGGCCCGAGCCAGGCAGCCATAGCCATTCGCCAGGCAACATGTAGGCCTATAGGCCTACACTAATATCGCGTACAGTGATTCTTTTATTTAATAATCAAGTTCAATATAGACATTCTACATATTAAATACGATTATTACCCCAGCAATGTGCCAAGTGCCTGTGCCTTAGTCCCCACGTTTCGAAACCAGAGCGGTCTCTTCCTCAGTCACCTGAGATATATGTATATCTTTTTTGTTTTATGTCATGTCGATATTGTTGATCTCCTCTTCTTCTAGCAGTGAAGCCAGATTACTTCTGTTTGGATCGTAATGTTTTCGTTCGTTCATTGACTTGTTCCTTATGCAATGGACTAATGCATTGTGTCGCTGATGTTCGTATTTCTTTTGTAAGCGATGATCGGTTGTTTAGGAAATAAATTCCTTAATGTTGCGTCCTTTTCTATATGCTCCAAATTTTCATACAGAGTTAGTTTGATAGCTTTTGTCTTTATATATGGGCTATATCTTGTTGTGAACACAAGTGTGTTTTTCGTTCTTTTTTTGTTCGCTGGTGTCCTAATTGTGTAATTCTGGTGGCGAACTTTGTTTGTGATGTATAATTCTAGAGATTTCTTCCTGTTTGTAGCCACGTTCAACTAATCTTGTATTGAATGAATTGACTTAAAGTTCCATTAGCTGTATCTTCTGGCGATTTTTCCATTAGTTTTGTTTGAATGATCACTGGCTCATGTTGAATAGCCTGTCAAATAACAGAGAATCGCATATTATTCGGAAACATTACGTGCCCTAAAACTACATAACATGTTATTTTACGACGAAAATTTCAATTTTTGTCCGGACAGAAATACAAACTCTGTTGACACGCGGATTGCAACGTAGGCATTCTTCTGCACCTGCGCGAGCCATTTACAGCAATTTCAAAATAAATATTCATTACTTATGCCCGGTACGTACGTCGTAGTCCATTGTCCGAGCACGTTGCGTAGCCAGATGTCTGGCAATCCACGACGCAATGTTGTTTTGATCCCACAATAAACGTGAACTTGTACATCTCGCGTGATCGCGGCGTCACCATATCTGCGTTCTTCCCAGCACGCTGAGCATGCCCAGACGTCAACAAACGAGCTCGGAAGGGCAACACGTTTGAACAAAAATTAGCAGTTTTATGTGGCTATAACATCACTAATCATGTTTGTTTCTTCGTAAAACAAAATTTTGCAACAAATATGAGCCTCCAACATGGAATTTTCCGAGGTAAAAAATGGTCAAAAGTTACAAATAATGGCCAAAGTCATTCTCATCGTTGCAAGTTCTGATGTATCTTAATGTTTCGCCTTTGATCAGGCCTTTAAAGGTAGAATTTGGGTGGCATGATGTTCTATGTAGGAATTGAAACGTATCTGTGGTTTTCGTGTGCGTTCTTATGTCCAGTATTTTCTCACTGTTATGTCGTTGACCTTTGTATACCACAAGATCGAGGTATGTTATCTCATGTGTCGGCCTTTCAAATGAAAATTTGAAAGTAGGGTGCATTTTGTTGATGCCTGAAGTGAATTCGTTCTGTTCGTGTTCCATTCCCATAAAGATCATGAAAATATCATCTTTGAATCCAAGCCAGAGTAATATTTTCGATTGTATTCGCGTATTATTTTCATTTCCGTTTCATGAAATGTGATATCCGCTACTTCCGGCGAAGACGGAGAACCCATGGATACAACCAGGATTTGTTTATAGAATTCGTTATCGAATTCGAATGTGTTGTTTTTGAGAATAAGTGTTAGCATGGCTAACAGGTATTTCATTGTTGTTCCCTGGTTGCTGTTCTGGGATCGCTCTGCGTCTAATGCTTCGCCTATAAGTTGAGTGGCTTCGTCGTGTTGTTTGTTGTGTGTTGGTATACATAGACACCACATCTAATGTGACTAATATTGCATTATCCGGAATTTTGATAGTTTCAAATTTCCGGATAAATTCAGTGGTGTCTTTGATGTACGTTGGTTGTTTTACCACGACTTGTTTAAGGAAATGATCGACGAATTCTGATATGTGGAATGTTGGGCTTGAGCACCCGCTTATGATAGGGCGACCTGCGAATTTTGTCTTTGCTGGTGGCGGTTTGTGTATCTTAGGTATTAGATACCATCGTGGTGTTCACATTTTGAAGTTAGACGGATCAAGATATTTGAATGTATGATAATCTACATGTTTTTTATTATACATTTCTGCTGTCAGACTGTGTACTTGTTCGATAGTTCGTTGTATCTCGTCCGCTAGCAGTTTTGTATAGTATTGTTTGTCGCTGAGTTGCCGTTCGCACTATTGATGTAATCTATTGTGTCAATAATGGCTGTCCCGCTTCCTTTATCAAAGGGCTTAATTGTGATATTCCTGTTTCGGGATAGCGTTCTAATCGCTATTTTTTCTGCTCTTGTCATGTTTTTCCCAGTGTTTTGGAAGGGAATATTCACTAGAGCTAATTTTGTAGCTTCTGTAGGTAATTCTCTAGATTTGTGTTTTCACTTGTGCGTGGAGTCCACGTGGACTTGATTTTAAATTTGTGATTTTTTTTTTGTGTGTGTGTCGCATTATGTATTAGAGCCTGATTCTCCAAATGAATTTGTTTGCGTCTTGTGTGAGATGAATGAATTTCAACCCTTTGCCAAGTGCATTGATTTCTGCGGTTGTTAACTTGTGTGATGATAGATTCTTGATGAATCTTAGATTCGTGTTGTTATTTATGTTTATGCTATGTTCGGCATTTGTACGGCGTTTAATTGTGTTTGAGATCTTATGGTGTCTCCTGTTGTACCGTGTTTTTCTGGCTTTTTTTCTTTTTGTCGTATTTTCTGTTTCTGTGTTCGATGACACTATTTTGTGTATGTTTGTGTTTTGCCACGATGATTGTGTTACGGTAGTTCTCTTGTTGTTTATGTAAGATAAAAACACCATGCGTTCTGTGCACACAATGTGTGCATACCAGACATCGAAATGGAAAGGAAGCCTGCAACGCCCTGTAATTGGTTGCCACTCGGCATGCATATTTCTAAAAGACACCGCCGATGTCAGGCTTATTCTACTTGTGAATAAGTAAACCTGACATCACTGGCCGGGCAGCCATAGTTTGAGAGCCCTCCCATGACGTATGGATTTTGTGTAAATTTAATAAAAACGGTACCATCTTTATGGACATTAATGAGTTGTAGTATTACCGTTCATCGTCTCCCTAAAGGGAATAGCTATGGAGAGAACGCTTGGACACAGAAACAGAGTAGTGGCTCAAAGTCTTCAAAGATAGCACCGTTTATTTCTTATGGGTGTTATATATTGCCAGGTGTTATCCCGTCTTCCTCGGTATTCCTAAACATACCGTTTATATTCAGTGGTTGTTTACTTGCGAGTAAAATATGAACTCCTCATATCCTCTGTACATGTAGAAATCACGCTTGCTCAGAGAATCTCACACTGATACGTCAACATCATTATTATTTTATAATAATCTTTATGATTTCTTAACTTATATTTGGATCTTGGCGAAAGGTAACAAGTTTAGGGTATTACGTAATAATAGCAAAGTTGACGTCAGAGTGAATGACCTCTTCTGCTAACAGCAGATTGCCATCAAGACAGCAAGCTTATACAAGACGAAGCGTCCTCGTTGTCATAGAGATTTTAGAACGTCAAAGTGTTACAAAGTACTTCACATTTTTAACCAAGAGTTTCTTCTATCCGAAGAGTATTATCATTCTCAAGGCGTTTTTGATCACCCACTCAAATTTATGTGCGGGCTTGCATAGCAGTGAAAATAAAAGCCTTATCTCTCATGTTTCGTGACTTGTAAATTGGATATCAATGAAGAAGGCCAAACATTTCCTTTATTACCTGGATATTTGCCACTTCAGCACCAAAGCTTTCAGAAGCTCCAGACCAAACGAACTGAGAAGCGCAACGAACGGCATGAATTCTACAAGCAAGCAAAGTTTTACTCGGCCAACCAATGATGTGGTAGTACATTGGCCAACGCAACTATGCGGTACACTGGAACTCCTACTAGCTACAGGAGCTCTGGTAGGGAATGTCATGTTCATTCTGATCGTCATCTTAAAGAAGAAACTGAGATCCTGGATGAACGTCTTCTTGGTTAATATCAGTGTAACAGATATTATAGCAGCTCTGTTCGTTTCGATCCCGACGGTCGATTCCTACTACCACAGGCAATGGCGGTTTGGATCAACGTACTGCCTCATTCACAATCTGCTTCATCCTTTTCTGCTGTCTACCTCGCTCTGGCTGACTGCATTGGTTTCCATCAATCGCTACGTCTACATCGTCCGTAACAACATCTATCAGCGATTTACCAACACAATCACCGTGACTTTGGCCATCGCATTTGCTTGGATCACTCCCATAGTGTCTCAATACTCAGCTTACGTAGACAGGTCGTCGTCTTCGTATGATCCCTCGGCATTTCGTTGTCGAAATCTCGTGACACCTGTACTTCTTCTACTCCTGATGTTCACTCCTTCCTTCCTTGTACTCGCATCGTACATTCTGATCATCGCTTACGTGATTAAGAGCAGACGCCGTGTACAGGCTCACGGCGCAACACAGCCAGGTAGCTCAACCGCAACAACAGGGCCAACTCCGAGAGAGCTGCGCATGTTAGCCGTGGTATTTGGTGTTTTCAGTCTGGTGCTTCTAGGCTATCTGCCATACGCTTTCATCCTGTTCGTTTCCAAGGTACGCAAGCAAAGTCCACCACGGGATAGTCTGGTCCTGGCCTACCCACTGATGCACATCGGTGGAGTCATAAACCCCTGCCTTTACGGAGCAAGCAACATGCAGTTCAGAGAAGCGTACAAAGAGCTGGTGACTGGTAAGCTGATTCGTTGTTGGAAGATGGGGACAAGCGACCCAGTGGTACCAACAACGGCAGCAGATTTGAGAAATTCCAGCGATAGTGCCAATGTACGTGGTACAAATACTGATAATACAACTGAGCAGAATATATAACTTTTAAAAACTAGAATATAAAATTGCAAAGGTCAGGCGATAGTATTCACGTTACAATTTTCCTGAAGCGTGCGTACACGAAAAAAGGTTGGTATCTATTCGGATTCAGCAATTACAGTTGTTTTGTTCATAAATAATTTAGACTACCCAACAAAAGAGCAATTTGTTTTGTTTGTTTTCATGTGAGTGGAAAGTTCGCCTTAACCTTATGATATATTAAGATTTATCCGATTGGAAATTTATTTATTTAGTTGACAAAATTTTCAATGAGAACAAAAGATTGACAATGTTTTACGAGCACTTCATTCACACACTGACGCAAGAACCTTAAATGGAGAATTCGAGAAGGGCGCCTTCAAAGGAATTCGCCAAAATTGTTTACAGCGACACAAAGCTGATTTGCACGCGGTCAAAATTAAGGTTGCAGTTATTTCACAGTTCTTTTTTGTCTTGCAGTGAGTACTGTAGTCACGTGTCTTTTGTATTCCTTGTCCAACGACTGACTTGCGTTCAATGTGTTGTGAAGAATGTCGTTATCAGTCATATTCTTAAATTAACGACCAGAAGCATGTTGTCGTAGGTAGTCTGTTACTGTCAAAGATTTGAATTATTAGTGAATTTCGAATTACCTCTCTAGAGTATATTGTCTATTATGCTAAAATTGCGGTTCAAACTTACTGTGAAATACTATAGGAATCTCATTTTGCATAGTGGATGTAATGCACTTAGTGTTCACGCGTTACTTTCTTGGTGGAACTCCGATCTAGGTACATTTCGAGTAGCGGCAACCCGTGTTTTTCATCTTGTTACCGATAAACATCAGGTTTGACATTATAAGTAAACCGTCATTGAGTCGGACATGGACTTGTTCACGGCAAGTTACTATAGTAACTGAAGGCTTGGAAAGTTTCTGTCATTGCTGCCGCGATGCCGCCATTGCTGTCAGTATTGTCACTGACTGCTTCTGTGTTGGGCCATTGTCGCCGGTGTGTCAAGTGAGCGTGGCCAGAGTAATACTGTATATTATCAGACCAGTGCTTAGTTTACCAGGTATTAACGCAAATTTGCGAACTAAGCTGAATCGCGCGGCCATAACTCCGTTTCCCGAGAGCTGTTTCCAAGCCAACATCGACACTTAGTCATCTGTAAACTTCAGTCGGCGGAATCCATCGGTCACGTCTCACAGCTACTGTCTATGGTCAAACTTAAGAGGTTCATACCATAAAAGAGCGGACTTTTTGAACGAACTGTTGTGCATGAATTGTAGTGCGTAACCCGACATCATCAGGTATCTTAGTGAGCCGCGATTTTTATGCTAAGTTTTACTTACACTATTTATTGTATTAATATATATTTTTGTGTGCTATACAATAGAAGTCTCGGACAAGTAGATAGTGTGTGTTTTTACTAGAAATAGGCATTGTAGAAGTAATTAGAAATAAAATAGAATAACTAGAAATAGTTAGAAAATCTTATTTTTCAGGAAGGTATTGAATCAGTCAAAACAGGAAACTCACAGCATGCGTGTGGCTTACAACTCAGTGTTACTTTATGGAGTTAAAATAATTGTCTGCAATAATTACCGTATTTAAAGATTCAAACTTAGACTGTTCAGGGAGAAAGCCATGGATCATATGTTTCCCTCGTAAATTTACTGCCTCTACTCCGCGCGTTTACAGATTTCCAGCGTTGTTGCTCAGTACTTTGAAAATGGACACGTTTGCAGTTTTCAATACATTCAGCTTATACACTCTGAAATGAGGTATCCTTCAATCATTTTCATAGATTCAATTTGTGAGTTCGAGGTAGCTTGTCATTCAAAAAAAAGATGAATTGCTATACTGACTCCAATTCTCTTTCCCTACACTGTATTATCATGTGACTCCTATAATTTGTTTGTTGTGAAATGTCGTTGTAAGTCTTCAGAAGGAAATACGCAAACGATCAGCACATTTTCCTTGCAAAATTCGTTTTGAGTGTACTTGAATTTTCGCTCCGTAGTCTAGCCCAATACTAAAATATTTCTGAGGGATCTCCTGCCCTGTTTCCCATTGATATCGAATAGAGTAAGTACTGTACGAGGCAGTTTATTCTGTTATTTATTCAAATGATATTGAATAAAATAGCTGTTAGTCGACAAATCTGAATCATAAACAGAACCCGCTTCCAGTCATTCAGTGAGTTCATGATAATTAACTGTGATGTTGATATTGTCCAAATCACAGGTATTTGCTCTCCTGCCTTGCACCTGTCAAATCCACGCCATGGCTTTTTTTCGGAACGACTTCCTACAAAAATCTCTCCAAATAATAATCAACGACAGCCTCTGGTGTTTCTCTTCCTCAATCAACAAACCCATTCATCCATCTTAATTTCAACGCCGATCCTTCATTCACCATCTGCATAAACAACATTTTTCACAGACGCCAGATAAGTAATTTTTGACCTGGTGAGACTCGTTGAAACAATTATTTTTCGCCAAACTGGCAAATACCGTCTCTTCCATCCATACTTTCTCAAGCTTGTTTTCCAAATTAAACACTTTCAGCTTTTTTCTGGTCGTAACATAACCAAAATAAGTAGCACGCTTTTACCAGCTTCATAGGCCACGGTATTAGGCAAGCTTTTTGTGCAGGTGCATAATTTCAATCCTTCAGTTGTCTCTTATTCATGAGTATTTCCCATATTGATCAGTGAGATTGGTACTTAGTGCCTCGAAAGTGAAAGAATTAGATTTTTGCTGAAACTTTCGATGACACTTTCGACCATACTCTTACCAAATTAAGAATAAAAATCAGGGGTCACCGTGCAAAGTTTGGAACTAGAGAAACAATTAACCTGACATTTAACAATCTTTAAAATTCAAAATGGCTGCCATCCATTGGTTAACTCTCCGGAGAAAAATGCAATTTTCGATTTTTTAAAAAACTAATAAGGTGCATATTTCCAACTCAAAGACCTGTAAAGTAAGCCCCCAAAAGTGGTGGATCAGGAAAGAATTGTTAAAATTTGAGAGTCAGAATATCTATCTCAATACTCTTTCTGATAATCCCATTTTTCGTCATAAACCCATATCATCATCGTTTCATATCACCCAGTGGGGCACTTCTGCAATAAAAATGGACATCAGTTCTAACAGTTGGCATCCCTGCTTGACATTCGGGTAACCACAAGAAATGAGTAAAAAGTCCTTTCTTGTTAATTATTCCACTACTACATTCAATGTATCGTCGTCCTCTTCCACTTTGTAAAAGAGTTTCGAAAACCAAATATCGCAAAGGCAATAAACCTGCAAAGTTGACAAGCATTCTTGTGTCAACGACTCTGCAAAAGTAAAAAAACACAATTGCTCTTCTAGTTTGAGACTTTTTTCAGTGCAGTGCAGGCGGAGTGGCAGCATGGCGGAATGGTTTGCTCTTAATGTAATTTACAACTCAAAGTAGCGCGACTGAGTGTGTGACAGTTTGACGTAAAGTTGGCCATATAGCATCGCCTGGTACCCTTGCTTTGTTCGGCGTTGTTCCTAGGGAGGGACTGTGACCTTAACCGAGGAAACCCCTTTGGCCAGCGAAGTTGATGAATTTGATACACCATGCGTGTTCTTAAAATCCCTGATGATACCTGTACGCCGTCTTTATGCTCTTTGTCACCAACAATTGTGATGGAGTTGTTAGACTTTCAAGTGTCTAAAACATGTATCCCTCTATAGCTAATTAACATATTTGACAAAATGTGATATCACCTCCGAATCTGAGAGAGAGAGAGAGGGGGGGGGACAAGGAGACAGTTATGCACATATTTACATCACGCAGGTACTGGCGAAACAAATGTGACAGTGTGAAAGTAAAATCACGGACTGAAAAACAAACGAAGATTGACGAAAAAGAGTGGAAAGACAAAATGACTTAATTACCCTATAATGCATCAGGTTGGTACATTATACAATTATGGATTGACTATGAAAGTGTAATTCGGGGAAACGGGTAATGTATTAGGGGATCAAATCAGACACACACGTTGTGCGACTTTTGTTTGCATTTGCTGAATAGTTTATTAACATGCATGAAGAGTGAAACTTGTGAAGAATTAAATTAAATAACTAAAGACTTTTAATGTCTAAGTCTTGTTGTCTTTGCTCACATACATGTTCTTTGCAACTCGAAGATTTACCTATTTGCCGGGCTGAAGTCTATTTTCGTTGTAATCAAATGTAGAATAATCAACATGTATAAAGGATCGTTCGTTTTTAATCGAAGACGGCATTTGGCGATGCGAATCGTTTTTGCCTAATCTACTTCTTGCCGTTGTCGGCGTTCGTCTTCTTACGCTTCATCTCTCGCATCTTTTCAGATTGCTTTGGAGTCTTCATGTAGTGGCGCTCTTTCGGTAGATTCTCCTTCTTCTTGAACACAACACCAGTCAGATCCGTCTTGTTGGCTCTCTTGGCCTGCTGATCAATTCTGAAGTGCACGTCATCGTAGTGGCGCAGTTTACCGTTCTCCTTCATCGACGACTTGCTCATCCCGTCCTTTTTCTTGTTGAGAGATCGGCTCATGTTGTACCCTAAGATGTATGCATATCAATACAGATAGCCTTATAGTAACACACGTTGCTATATAATAGCAGCACACGTACCTTATTCTACGATTTTGAATTCATGTCGCTTTGAAAAGCGTATTATTCTGCCTGATTTACAGTGTAAAACGGTAAGAGTTTCAATAGATTTTGCCTGATCGCCGAAACGGGCCAATGTAAGCAGTTAATAAGACGTCATGCTACCTAGAGATTTCCCAGGCGGTGTGGGTCATGACATACGCCCTCGCGCGATTGCTAAATTGACCAATCAGAGCGCAGTAAAATCCACCATGGC
>LD344306.1:47740-60887 GCA_001465055.1 Ptychodera flava | reverse complement strand
AAGTCTCACAGGATATGAATAGGACAGAATATTGTACCATAGGAAATCAAATTAGTATTGCATAGGACTAGATGTGTCTTACAGGCACAGTATTATTACCTCTTGTAGACTAAAAAGGAGAGAACAATTCATATAGGACTATAAGAATCCTATCAAGTACTCAAAAACTCTTCTGGCTTGGGACAAGTGTATCTAGAATTCTAATATAGTAATTTTTTATAGAAAACGCAGCTTATATTCTCTACCTGGATATGATTCCATTACAATACAACTGTGTGCATATAAGACGCAGACGAGTGTACACTTAGACAGATTATGTAAATATTCTGGTTTCACTTTTCTCCCTTCCAAGGATTTCAGACTCAGAAACACCACGTTAATTTGCTACTAGGGGCTGAACAAATCTAGAGGTCAAAGGTCAGGGATCACCGAGTCTGTCTGGATCTATGAACATGCCATTCTGATGGTTTGGTAGACTTGTAAATTCACAAAATGATGGACAATAACTCTACACTGGAAGACAATCAAATACATTACACCTTAAAGGCCAGGGACTTGATTACCGGGATCAAGTTTCTGTTAGTCTATAAGAGGATTATGGAGTGTCATAGCCAATTGTTTTCCATTGAAATTGTAATCTAAAGAGGAGATTTCCCTGCGAGATAATCTGATGCCAGCACAGGCCTTTTAATGGATTTACTCAACCCAGATCATCAATGTCTATATTCTCATGCCTAACTTAACCTTTTCACCACGATGATTTGGCCTGAAGCCATAATTTTCTATGTCATAGTTGGACCTCTATACAAGGAAAAAGGGGTGAGAGGGTCTAGACTGAAAAACTTTGTAGCTTTACAAAAAGATAAAAGTGACGGATCTGGGCCAAAATCATTGTTTCAGGAGGACAGTGAACCTTAACTAGTTTATAAGTGACAAAGGCAAGGCAAATATGAGGAAATGCTTCCAGTGTTCACGCACAATGTTCCGCTAGTGAGGCCAGGTGCACTTATGTGGTTTGGACGGTGGTACCTTCAGACATCTACCAAGCTTCTCACAACCAACAGGGGCCCAGTTCTGGAATGATATCCATAAGTAATCACCTGACAACATGATTTAAATTCTAATAATTGAGAGACAACATATCACTCTAATGATAGAAATTGTCAAGGTATAGTTCACAGTAGTACCGGTACTGTTCCTGGAATATATTCTGGTGGACAATGAGTAAACCTACACGGAAACATTTGGTTCTTGGTTTACAACACAAGCTTAGATACACTTCAACCATGTATTTATATACAAACTATAACCACTCTGGTGAAAACAAATGGTTAAATGGCCAATACATGTTCAAAGATTCTTGGATGATTCAATAAACTGAATAAATGCCTGGTACTCTGGTGATGAATCAAAGTCTGAAGGACAATAACTACTGTCATGTGACTAGTAGACAAACCTCAATTGTGTCAAAACAACCTTTTACAACCCTTTTCAGAATTAGAGCGCGAAGCCACTGCAGTGAACTGCAATAAAACTGCTTACACTAATTAGTTTCAGCTGTAGCCGTGGCCACTTTGGTGTTGAACAAGGCTACTTGATAAGGACCAAAAAGTCTGCTTGTACCGGTACAAAGGCAAAACTAGCTCTGTCTGAGGCTCGAGCTGTAAATGAGAGTTTACGATTGGCACCCTGTGTTCAAGATTAAGATACAATGTAACATTACCATGCACTGGTCCATGTACAAATCTTTTTTATTTCAACTTCCCCAGACAAACTGTCTGCATGGGACATACAATGTTGTCGACTTTGCCAGCTGGCTACAGCTGAAACTAATTAGTGTGAGCAGTTTTACTGCAGTTCACTGCAGTGGCTTTGCGCTCTAATTCTGAAAAGGGTTGTAATTGTGTCCCACTATTTCAACTTACCTGAACTGCCCTATCACACATGTTCAGTTGGGGTTGACCTGGTACAAGATTTTTCCTATGCTCAGCCACAGCATCAAGTATAGGCTGTAAACCCTGCTTGTATTCACCACTGCTAGGACTAAGAAGAAGACAAATAACATTTGAACAAGAAGTCATTAAAAGTCCACAAATGGACAGCCATGCAGTTGAATTACACTTGTTGTTGTGGTTCTTTCAGATTGATTTACTGCCATTTTATGGTAATATTGTATTGAATCACAATTATAAAATTCACGACAAATTGGGGTGATCAAATCAACCTAGTATTTGGTGGTTCAACGAGCAAGTATGAAGATGTATCTATTGTCTTGCAACCTGGTCTAGTGCCACTAGACCTGGTTGCAAGACAAGTAGTGGTCACATCTTTCTCATCACACAGTTGCAGTAATATTTGTCTATGTGTTGGACTACCGTGATTACAAATCGACAGGTTTGAGCAAAACATTGGTGTTCTATTGCTTAGGACTGATTTGCACATACTTGCAATACAATATACTCAGTGTAACCAACACACTGAACTTTCAGATCAAAACTCCAAGAAATATCTATCAGTGTCCTGAGATAGGCTACAAATAATGACTACAATTAAAAGGAACATAGAAAAGAACATAAAAAAAAACCAATGCAGTCAGTAAAATTAGCAACACTACTAACAGATATAAAAGGTTGGACCAGTTTGTTTGTTGTTGCTTCGTTTCAATTCTATTTGACCATTTACTGTACAGTACTGAAACTTAATGACTCACTGTATCTGGTATTTTTCGCCTGGATCTCTTCCAAGATGAAAGAGGATCGGCTGTGCTGTGTTGTTGGTTTGGTTGTGAGTTGTCACACCTTCCACTGCCTGTCCTGGACAAAAGTCTGTCCCCTGGTGGAATAATGGCAAAAAATCCATTGAACACATAACAGTGAATGCTTATTGTGTGTCAACCCTTGCTGTATTTTGTGACAAAGATAAAAGTTCTGAACAGTTTTGGTAAACTCTGTAGCAATCAACATAATCATAAAACTATTTGCTTTCAAAAAACATTTCTTTCATATTGTCATGATGTGCCTTTTTCTAACAATCTTGAATTTTCATTTCCATAAAAACAAAAAACACTGGATAATGAACAATTTTTGGCCATTGGTGATGATCTATTGTAAGTTGATTTGTATGCTCAAACACTGTGCATAAATGAAGGCATTTATTTAAGAAATCTGGCATAAATTAAGACAGGCAGTTACAACAGTATGCATCTTTTAAATTACAGTTACAACTTCCAGGATTTCATATTTTTTACGTAGAGTTGTCCTAACAAACCTTAGAAAGTGCCTTTGAGAGAGATATTTGGAATCTCAGGTTTCTACAATTCTTTTCTGATCTACGACTTGTGGGGGCTCATTTTAAAGTTTTTGGAGAAAGAAAAACTTTCTCTGTCTTAGTTTTTCCAAAATCCAAAATTTAATTTTCACGCCACAGAGTTAAAACAGGGATGGCGGCCATTTTGAATTTCAAATAACTCAAAATGTTGGGGAATTTGTTTGGCTAGTTCCAAACTTTGCATGGTAACCCCGATTTTTATCGCTGATTTGGTAAGAGAATCGTTGAAAGTTTCATTTTAGAAAGTTTGAGCAAAAGTTTAATTTAAGTCTTCCAATTTTGAGGCGTATACTACCTTATGAAACTCTTCTTCTGAGTTAGTCCATGTCCACAAATGGGCTTTGTATATTCCGTGTCTCGCAGCCATCAGCTCATCTCCACGGTAAAAGAAGACTGTTTTATTGGGATTAGTTTTGCTGTCTAACAGAACAGGCAGCAGACTGGTACCATCAATAATTCTGTCCTTGGGTTCTGCTACACCGGCTAGGTCTAAGGCTGTGCTGTACAGGTCCATTATTGTAGCAATCTGATGGCTTACCTACAAGATACAACAGACCACTCTGTCTTCTCATACGCAAAACGTTTTGAATCAATGTGGGAACTTCTCTAAATTTCTTTGCATCAGCTCAACACTATTAATAGTACAATTTTCTTTTATCAAAGAGAACTTACAGCATCAATGGTGGGTTCTTCAGCATAGAGGGCGTTCTGCGATGGACCATTTCTATTATTGATAACTAACGGTTGATAAAACTACCGGTCTTAAAACTTTAGATGATGGTGGTAACATTGATGTGAAGTGAAGAGACCTACGGTAATTTTTGAGTTGAACTGTTGGCAATATCAGAACTAGACATATACTGTTTAAGTTTAGGAGTTGCCAACACGGATGTAACTATCGTCTACTTGTAATATTAGATGATCAAAAAGAAATCGGCTCTGTGAAAGTTAAAACATTGTCTGGAAGAAGGCTAGCCCTAGTAAAAACAACATCACAAGATTCAAACAAGGGTTTGCAAATGATGCGTTGTAGAGAGATAAGGGGAATATAAACGGATGTGCGATGTTGTTTTGACTACATGCAACCTACTTCCAGGCAGAGTTTATTCTTTGTGATTGACTAATATTACAGCTGAACTATACTCTTAACATCTGATAGTGTTGGCTACTTCACAAAACACAAAAGTTGATGGCTGACAATCATTAATGTCAATGATCATCTTAACATCCATACAGATTGTGATAAATGATCGCATATCACCTGAGTGAGATAAGCCTGTGAAACGTCACACAGGCAACTCTACACAGGAATACATCTTCACAGAAAGTTTGCACCTATTCCGACAAGTACCGGTACAGTGTCTTACCTCTCCAGCTTTGATTTTACCCGGCCACCATGCAATGCCAGGTTCTCTCATTCCACCTTCAAAGGTAGTCTCTTTACCACACAGGAACGGACCATTGCTACCACCTTGACAGAAGAAAAGAGGCTGTCAGGCAACCAGTCCAAAGGTCATCAAATGTTCAAAAGTATATGGGTATTTAAAATTTATGTGTTTGAAATTGTCAGCTCTAAACATGGTTCACCTTTCAAATCTTTCATAAGCATACACAGTTAAGAGTCATATTAATCAGTGCTTCCTAAAATCCAACATGTCTCTGATTCTAGAAAGTTGACTGAGCTTAACAAAATATTACAGGGCATTGTATATAGGTAGGTATACAGCCAACTCTCCGGCAAGAATTTCAAGAAATGTCACAATTGTTAATCGACTCGAAGAGTTCAGAGGTCTAGAAAAACAGAGGGTATATTCTATCTTTCCAAACTGAAACACAAGTAAATGAGATTACTTTACAAAGCTCCATACTAAAGCTGCGATAAGCCTTATACACAACAACATATCTCGCTCTTCAACGTAAATGTATATATATTCTGCCAGTTCCATGTAACTGGCAGCTCAACTTTGCATTCCCACAATTTTACCTTTAGTCTTTGCATAGGTCGCTGCACCATTGTCAGATGTGAAAAACACAAACGTGTTGTGTTCAATTTTCAATTCTTTGAGTTTGTTCAGTATCTGACCGACACCATAATCCAGTTCCCTGACAGCGTCACCATAGGTACCACGTACGCTGGTACCTAGAAACATCTTTGATGCATAGACTGGTCCATGGGTGGCATCAGGGGTCCAATAGAGAAAGAATGGCTCCTTAGCTTTGGCTTTAGATTCAATGAAACTGAGCCCCTCCTATGAAACAAGAAAAATACCTCAGAGCATTTTGCATGCGGCATACCTCAACAAAAAAGCAACATCAATACCAAAACTTGATAGAAAGTAGTGTACAATGTATATGTGTAAAGCAGTTTGCTCCTCAAAAACAAAGCCTTAGACTTTTGCTCAAACTTTCCTCAAACAAAATTTCAACCATTCTCCTTTAGCATAAAGAATAAAAGTTGGTGCCACCGAGCAAAATTTAGTACCAGAAAAACAAATTACCCAACATTTAGCGACATTTGAAATTCAAAATGGCCACCATCCCTGTGTTATCTCTATGGGGAAAAATAAAATTCCCAATTTTCTCAGAACTAAGCTGGTGAAAACTTATTTACTATATAAGCTTCAAAATGAGTCCCCACATATGGTAGGTCAAAATAATATTGATAAAGTTAGAATGTCTGAATATCTGTCCCTGAGGCACATCTACCTTAATTCTCCTTTTATCTTTCCTTGAAATAGAAGGAGCAAACAGTGTTGACTGACAGTGAAATTAGTTTTTTTTTTAGAACTGAATGAAAATTAACAGAGCAATAAAAACAATGCAGATTTTTGGTCTGTACAGGCACATGTTGATCCTCAATGCACAGATACATGTGTTGCCTCTGAAGCTGCACAGACAGCACTGGCAAAGCAATACATTGATATATTATTCCTTTACTTACAATTTACTGCTCTAAGAAATCCTAACCTAGTGAAACACAAACCGTTCACCATGTAACTTCTAGTCTACAAAAATTTACTGCCATACACACTACTTTCCTTGTGCTGAAACTATAATATCCTTCAAATAGTTTCTCATTTCCTAGCTTTATAAAGTATTAATATTCCTTTGCTCATAAATATCTTTCAGTAATTTTGATGCCTGATGAACTTGCTATACAGATTTACATGTCCCTCAAAATATCAAATGCCTATACGTACTATCGTTCCACTTGCCAGTCAGAGGAGCTTATCTTTAGGTGAATGTCCAACATAGGCATGACAATGAAATTAAAATCATGTAATGATTTCTCTAGGATATTGGTGTTGCAAAATAATTTATATAAAATAATTTGAAAACCACTGCAAAATCATTGAACATGGTTTTGAATACCTGTATAAAATGTTGTGTCATGTTAGACTCGCCACTTTGATGATCGATGGGGAAATCTTCATAATATCTGCCTGCCATGGCGTTATTTTTGTACACCGGGATATTGGGTGTTTGTTTGTTGTCGTAGGGACCAAAGTGACAGTTTGGAGAGCTGAACACTTCATCAAATCCACGGTTGAAGGGAAGATGCTCTGGCTGCTGACCAAGATGCCTGGAGGAGGAAAAATGATATCACAAAAGTTACATAGAGTGAAGAGAAATTCAATATACGGAATTGTCATTCACATTCACACAGGCTTTGTGTATTTTACTATTGTTTATGTTATGCAAATATGGAAGGCCTGGGGTGAATGTGAGTGGACAATGCTACACCTGTCGTCAGAAGATGGTCCCTGCCATATCATGTGATGAAAGGGCCGAGTTTGCAAGGAGCTTTCTTTCCATGATTCAAAAGACATTAAGTTGATGAAGCCCTAAATTGCAACTTCCACCACTATTTGTGTCTGTTTTAATGAAAAATCTCATGATTTACAAATGGTGAAAATCACTTGTCCAGAATAAGCAGCCCCAAAGCTAGCACATATGTAAACATCAGCCTTCGTGAACTTCCCCTTTATTTGACTTTCAAAAAACCCACAGGAACACTGTCATATCCCATCATCAGAGAGTGATATTGGCTTGGTCTGGTTTTCCTCAAAAACAATACATCATGTAGAAGAGTGGCCGATGGCATGGTAATTTTATTGGTAAATTGCTCTTAGAAAGCAATTCAGATGAGTTTAACCCTTTCACCGCTATGGTTTACCAAATCTTAATATTTTTTTGTTCCAAGGTTAGACCTCTGAAGAGGGAAATGGGGATGAAGATCTTTTGAAAATGATCAGATATATCAACGGTCGGATATTTATAATCAGGTGTAATATTTTTACTCTTTTTTAACTTTGAATGGTTAAGGAACTGCGACGAAAATTTTACTACTACCCTCTCTAATATAAAAAGTGTTGATGTAAAGGTATCAAGGGAGACCTAAAAGTCATGATAGCATTGTACTAGCTCGCTTGTTAACCAGAAAAAAACTACTGATGGTCGTTGAAATCTAAAAATATATGGCCTGATTTTCAGCATTCTTCTAGTACGCTGTGCAAAAGGTATCTTTACAGCACCCTAGGTATACATGTGACTTTATTTCTTGTTTGAGAATTAATGACCGTTTTTATGAAGCTAGAATTCTGTTGTGTTGAGTACAATTATAAACCATTTCTGTATATGTTTATTAACTCTGAAAGACATGTAGGGAAAGGGGAGTTGGCTTGAAGTCTACTTTCTGAACATCCAGAAACCAGTACATTGGGAATATTGCCAAAAATAAAAATACATTGTAATTTTGAGGGCAAACAACCACTGACCCTCGACAAAATGTTTTCTAAAGGGTCTGTGTGGCAACAGAATGTCTCTCATTTAATACGTACCATTTTCCTATAACTTTGCTTTTGTATCCCGCTGTTTTTAAAAGTTCCGGTAACAGTATCTCTGCAGATGATATTCCACCCACTATGTCCTGTGGTGTATATGCATTTCTAGCATGATCGTTGGTTGTGTAGAAACCATTCCTGATAGGCAGACGACCCGTCATCAACGCTGCCCTGGCTAAATTTAGAAATGATAGCCCATGTGATGTTAGGACAATGTAACCTGACAATATTGTACTCTGCATGCTACAAATTGATCAAATCAAAGTCACGCGCATAGATGTTTATATACTGTAAGCATGAAATTAAAAATGCTATCACAATGCTGATAAAAATACCGATATGGCTTTGGCTCAATACCACTTTTTACTGACTTGGCAGATGGGAAGTGATAGCTATGTCAGGATAAGGCTTAATAAACATGGTGCAACACTATACGCCCATCATTGATAACTATGATGTTAATACAGAATAATTATTGTCCTAAACTCAGGTACTATCTACACTAAACAGGCCTCCAAATCATGACCACACCATCATTGAAATTCAGATTCCATCTCACTAGTGTGTGTGTGTCTGAATAGATGTGTCACATTTGTCTCACATGTCTTTCCTGGGACACAATGTCTGAATAGAAGACAATGTGCACGCATGCGACCACGTGTTGATCATCAGGCTGAAGGAAGGACAGCTGAAACTCTCAGGGACCGTCTCGGATTGTCGCAGAAGTTCAAGAAACGAAATTTCTTTGTTTAGATCAAAACCCCCTCCCCCTCCCCCTAAACGAAACTTCAAAAGTGCGAAATGTTCATGTCTGCCTGAGACTACAATGTTGCATTTTGCTATAGCTACTAAAGACGTATGCCCCTTGCCACATTACAATTAAAGTAATTGATCAGATTTGAGTACTAACAGGGCATTTTATCGTATAAAAGTTTCATGTTATTTTATTTTCCCTTTTTGAATCTCTTGTGCTGTTCTTTGTCTTTGTGAACACGCAATTTGTACTTGGTAGGGGCGGTAAATAAGCGAGAAACTTTGACAAGGGAGCCCAGGCATGTTCAATCATATTAAAACGACTATGATCAGGTGCATAACAAGTGAGAATAAAGAAAGCTAGTGGTTAGAGCAGATGCTTATAAATGGCACATTTAAAAAAATGATACTTTTGTCTTTGTATAATTTGATGAATGAAAGGTTTAGGATACAATGTTACTATCGGTAAATTGTGTTTGGGGCACAAACGAGATGGAAACAGTTACAAAGTTGTTGGCACGAGTGTGCAGTTTTTCTTTAATTTAAAATAAACACACGAAAGCTTGTGATCACAAAACAAAAGTGCGAAAGTGAAGTTCACTAATTGAATGGAGGTCAAACCCCCTCCCCCCCCTAAACGAATGAATTTCGCTTTTTGAACTTCTGCGACAATCTGAGACATCCCTAAATTGGGTGGGACGATATTGCACAAAAGTAAACAGGAAAGAATATTCAAAACATGATATAGAAATTGAAAGGCTATAATATAACAGGAAGTCATATGATTATTCCATATCAAGGTAATGGTATACCTCTTGAAAACATCCTGTGAGCAATTCAATAGTTCCATCTTTGTTTACGTACAGTATACAAAGCCCTGCTATACACAGCAACCCCAGCTGCCACATTTTTCAAGACAATCTCTTCCATTTTTGATAGCTAAATACATGACCATGGTGATGCTGAAACTTTCAAAACTTTGTATATTCTAAATTTGCCAAAAGGATTATTGAAAATTTCAGGACAGACAGCTGTAGTATCTGGCTGTCACATTTTGATACTTGGATAAACATTTTCTTTATTTCAAAGTACATAAAGCAGGCACCATTACAGTAGAACCTGTTCATTAATAACCCATTCAATATTCTAAGTTAACTCTTTCCATGTATTATTTATTCAAAATGAAATGACTGATAAATCTAAAAAACAAAAATAATATATACAGCAAAACTTGTATTGAGCTTTTCATATATACAACCTGAAATATTTAAATGTGCTTTGCTATTTAGAGATGTGTAATATTTTAAGTTTACTTTGCTCTTTAGAGATGTGTCATTTTCATTTTGAGACCACATGTTACGGAAAAATATAGGTTTGGTCTGCAAAATAAACAGCAGTTGACAGATCGACCATTAAAATTGTAAATATGCAGGCACTTAGTTAATATGAAAACAAACAATGCCATATGGTAATATCCATTGCTGAAATTTCATAATATCCAAACCATCAACATTTTGATGGAGTTTTTATTTTCTCCCTTTTTTTCAAATTTTAATTTTGTTGAAGGGGACAGATACTGGAAATGTTCATACTTTAAATTCCTTTTTTATTTTAAGCAACAAGTAAATTTTCATTTGGCATTGCAAGCATCATGCACTGCGGAAAATATACAATGTTATCATTGACAAATGAATTCCAGTCCAAACTCAAAACTTCAGTTGTTGACAATACTATCAGAAATTTACACACGTACAGGCTGTACTAGACAAGTTGAACATTTGGTTTTTTGGCATGGAGTACCAGTAGAACAAGAGCTACAGTTTCACAAACATATAAAATGCTGAAAAATCAGTTACAACAAAAAGATTAGCTTGAATTACTACTTACATGGAGAACACAGTGGATTTGCTGTGTAAAATGATGGCATAAGCGTGCCCTCTGCAGCCATTTTGTCCAAATTTGGTGTTTCTTTTGCTGGCTCACCAAATACACCAAGATCTCCCCATCCCATCTGAAATCAGACATTGTCATCATGATAAAATTTAGTGTTCAAAGAGGATTATCACATAATAGGATTTTCCTTTTTAACAATTGTATATGATGACTGCTCATTGCTTTTCACACTTAAATAAAGTTAGTAGCATTACGTGCAACATCTGGTTGCCCTTTCAATCATAGTATCCAAAATAGTAAATCGAGACACTTTCATCTCTTTGCAGAATGCATTGAGCAGAATAAATCATGCCCATACAAATAGTTTTTAACAACTGTGAAAGATTTGTTGCAATATCACTAAAACGATTAAATCTCACTTTTTTGTCACAGAGAAGCTTTTAGGTAACTGATATAAATATTGCTTTAAATGCCAGCACACTACTGACAATATGGATTTTATGTCAAACATAAGGCTCTGGTATCAACACAATCTGATTTTCTAAAGGAAATCAAGGGGATAAATTTCTTGATAGAGAGACAGTAGGAGTAGGGCAGCAGGAAGACAGATTTATTTTAGGGCATTTCAACCTTAACCTTCTATTCTGCTTAAAATTGGCTCGAAACATGAGAAAGACAGAAAACTATTCTTGCCTGTACGTTTGATGGAACCTATTACCAAAATTGTAAAACATGTCCTGCTCTTTACAAGTTTTTAAAAATGAAACTGAAATGGCAGTCAGACCATAAAATTACATTTTTGGCGTAATGGCTGATGAGTATTACAACTTAATCTAGCGACATATTTATATAACGATTGCAATTTCAAAGGTATTAAAACAAAAGACAAACACCTAATAATGTTTTAACCCCTAGTTAAATCCCGATCCCCGGTCTTTTTGAGCTGGGGTTAAGACTTAGATTTACATTCCGGGAAATGCCCCTGTCATACAGAGGCTGACAGGGAAGGCTGTTTTCATCACTTATTATGTTGTTTTCATGATTAGCTACTTTGTTGATTTCACTTTTGTCAAATATACGTGCTGATACTTCTGAAGCCCTGAAGATGTTAACCATGATATCAATTTTGTTCCTGTCATTTCGAGTACCATTCGATAAACAATACAAAAGATCGGCAGACCAATGTAACACGCAGTAAGGTAAAATGTCAGTTGTGATAAGATTTCAAAACTAGTACAAACTCACAGATTGGTCTTCGGAAGAAGGACTGTCAAGAAATTACATTTTAAAACAGTGCTCTATTATTTTCACTTGATTTGTCTCTCGTAATATACACAAGTTGACAAGATTATAACTTTCATTTTTTTCGCATAACAAAGTGGTAGGGCACATAATCCTAAGAGAACAGCACAATACGGTATCATAAAAAACATGGGTTTTATTAAATATTACATTTCAATGTATGCATGCAGTTTTCAAGATGAGCCAGAATTCGAATTCCCTCTAAATTACTGTTGGGAAAAAAACCTTAGCTAAGCACATCTTCACACTCATTAGTTTAGTAGTGAACGCGCCACGACCATCTTTCCGTACTGTGAAACCTTAAAATGCGCTGTATGCCTGCCTGGTCACGGACCTGTAAGTCTCACGAGCAGATCATATGATGCGGTGTGTATAGAAGTGTGTACACAAACAAAGGAGCCGTGCAGCTAACCGACAGAGCGGAAGACGTGCCCGGATAAACATACACATGCTTTCATCTTAAAAAGGTTATGCTGTCAAGTTTTCAACTCAAAATTGTACACGACCATACTTACGTCATCCATGAGCATGATGATAACGTTGGGTTTCTCACCAGCTGCAAGAACGCAGCTGAATACAAGGTAAATTGTAGCAGCCGATACTTTCAGACACACCGCCATGTTTGTATCGAAGCAGTGTGTTGTGGGTAGTTGAAGCTTGAGCGCAAGATTTCTGAAGGCAGATGCACGGAGCTATTTATAGTCCATGGGTCAGCAAGATGCATTACGAGAGTAGGGGTGTGCAGCCTTCTCGCTCCTTACCTTTTTCGTCAAATACATTCTTGCAACCGAAGGCAGAGCTGCAGGGCGAACCGGATCCAACCCCACGTTTATACTTGCTTGACATGCGATATAAGCTTAAATATCTGCATTTATTTTATACTTCTGGTAAAATACAAGTAAACTCCATGCACCTATGGTCATCCATTCAATCATGCATTCACCTCATCCTCAGGCCGCGTTCACAAAAAGTGGTGGGGGGGGGGAGGGGGAACTCGAAAATTCTCGGAGTAGTATAGTCGGGGGGGG
>LD344306.1:19823-47732 GCA_001465055.1 Ptychodera flava | reverse complement strand
GGCTTGACTTGAAAGTTTTTCTCTGCCTATACGGAGACCTGAAAATATTTTGGCTCCCAACATTTTGATGTCGTCCAATGGTTCATTAAATGTTAGTAATAATTACACAAACCATTTTGTTGCAAATCTAAAAATGTGTGAATGCCAGTAAATCTTCGTAAAAACAACAAGTTAGCCTTGTAATGGGGTAGGAGCTGCAACTGTTGATGATTTTTTTTAACATTTCGTTGCAATGTATAAAATACAGTTTCTTGGTGTCTCTCTATAGCATGCTGAAAATTAAACACAATACTCAGTTTTTCAACAAAGCCTGTTTGTCTAAATATTGGTGATAATTGATTTAAGAGTTCAGACTGAAAGTTATTTGCCAATGATACAAATGCACTGCTAACGTTGGCTGTCTTGGCAAGCTGAATACTGGACGATTCAACATTCTCTAGGGAACAAGAACGTAGTTGTATAAACCATAGACCCTCGAGGGTCTATGTATAAACTGAACAGAAATATTGTAAAAATACAAAGTTAATACAGCTGCGACCCTGCTACTGCCTACGGGCAGTGTCACTGTCACTGCATGCCCGCAGTGACAACGATAGTTCTGATGTTTGATGTAGTTTCTATTTAACAAGAGTTTGGGTCAAAGAACTCTCAATTGACAGTGAAACATACATGTAACAAGATCAGGCCACCGAGCAACACATTACAAGGAGACTTAAAAATTACCATAGATTTTTTAATTCTGGCATATTTATTTATTTATTTATTTAGCCGTGTACACATATGTGACATTGGCATAAAATGAAATACAAAACAAAAAGAATTACATAATCGAAAATAATCAAATAATAGAGAAAAACGATGGGCTCACCATGCTTGATTTTGTACAAATCTATGATGAGAAGTCAGTTTTTCTCAAATCACTTAAAATCAATGTATAAAAACCATTCATTTCAAGTTCATGCAGTCTAGCTCCAGCGTCTATGATGCAGTGAATAAAATTTTCACATCTGATCGTACAATAATACAAAAGTACACCTTTGAACAGTAAAAGCTCTAATTTAAATGAAAAAATGTGTGACTAAATGGAATCGTTAATTTTTTTTTACCAATTTGCCATTATCACACCGAAAATTTCTGAGATTAAAGCATTTATTTGATAGAATATTTTAACCTTCCAGTATTGTCAATTTTTGAAAACATTTAAAGTACTATCTTACTTGTATATTTCTTGCACTTTTGAAAAGAGTATTTTTTTTGGTAGGTCACTGTGCTCAGTTTTTCACAATTTGGCAAAATGTAGCCAGGAATTCACAATTTGTACTCTCTCTCATGATTGTGGTTTTGTGTGCTTTTCAGCTCGCGCCATTGATCTGGCCAGAGTTGGATTAACCCAAGTTGGCTTGGACTGATAAATCCAAATAGTCCATGCATTTAAAAATGAATAAAATTAAGAACTTTCCCTATAGTTATATGGCTCTACAACCTGCTGATAAGAGGCCTGGGATAAGAGGTAGTGTCAAACATCTGCGTCAGAACTTACGCAATAATTTTAAGTGCATTCCTGATAAATATGTGGCTATATGATAATTGGAGGGGGGACTTGAAAATTGTTGATCAAATAGATGAGGGAGACTTGAAATTTTTTGAGGGTATTGAGGGGGAATCTAAAAAAAGATTTCAATCGCGATTCCTCCAGGCCCCCACCATTTTTATTGAATGCAGCCCTATAGCCACGACCGTCTTGCCGAGTGCAATGATACAAGTTGCAGAGAGATACTGGGTCACAAACCGTTAAATCTGGGCTGGATAATTGTTTACCACTAAAAGTAAGTAAATTATGGGTTAAGCAGCTCATAAAATTGTTGTCGAGTCCTGGAAAAGGTATTTTGAGCGAGACTGCATGCACTTGCCTAGCAATTAACTGATTTAAGGTTAAAAAAATACTACTGTACTGCTCAGATTAAAAAAAAATAGTCACATCCATTTCTGTCAGTCTCACTGTTGGAAAAGAAATGGGTTCTTCCCTGTAAAAATCGACATTTTCTCTAGCTATGAACTGTAGGCACTATATTTTTATGGGCTTGCAGTCTGCTCAAAGATTCCATACTCTGTAGAAAAAGTATGAGCTCAATCGATTGAGCAGGCTACTTAATCCACGAACACCTGTGTTTGAACACATTTAAAATATCTATATTTGGTTGGACAGAATTGCTTGATGTTTTTCATTCTTCAATATACTGCCTTTCCCCTCATGCTTTAAGAACCATTAAACCATAACACTACAGTTTTTTTTAATTGTAAAAATTAATTCAAAGGACTGTGAACAGCTGCTAATGGTTCCATGTGGACACTGTAGATACCAAATGTCTATGTGATGCTGTATCACATATTCGTTTACCAAAATCATAATAGTTTCCGAATCCATACAAATTTTCTTTTGAGAAAATGTGACACATATGCAGCTTACAAAGGTCAACAAAAACATACTAAATGTTTTGGACATTTTTTATGGTTAATTTAAAGCAAGACATACTCCCAAAAAATAAAAATGTTAAATTTTCGAGGATATAAAGTACTCTCATGTAAATCAAGAGATACCTTATTCTCTTTTTTCAGACACTGGTGATCAGTGGTGATTTTGCAATAGATTTGTAACTACTTACACGGTATACAGTATATCAGGGATCGTACTGTGTTGGATACTTTCATTTTGGAATAATCTGCAAAGTATACACTGACACACCATTACATCTTCTGTAATCACCATAGCAACAACATATAGAGAATGGCTGACAATCAAATAACTTCTGAATGTTAAAAGAATTTACATATGGACAGTTTGCAGACAAATTAGCAATATTTGTCAATTGTGGAAATGCAAGCAAAGACACGCAATAGATCAGTACGAGGGTTTGTTTATTTCCCAACAAAATATTTATTGACAATCCATCAATATCGTATCTTTACAGACTATATCTCTGACTCAATTCATAGAGACTTCACTTCTTCCAACTCTGTTGGTAATATTTGAAAATTAAAATCGGTGCCCTGAGTAACATGATGACAAAGACACTATAGCTAGCGGCATAAAATTGTAAATTTACAAACGGTTCTTGCTCAAAGTTTCCTCCCAAAAGTCACACAATTATGGTGACACATGAGGAATGCGAAATAAATTACTGTTACTGTAATACCACAATCTTACATTTTAAAAATATATCAATCGTGAGTTTTGATATGGCTTGTTTTCCACCTGCACAGTCAATTCTGTTGAATGTATTAAAATCAAATGCTTTGTCAAATAATCTTTCATGTACACGAAGAATAGACAGTAATCTACTAAAATTGAACCATGAGTTTTGTGAAAAGTTCTACAAATCTAGTGTAAATGTCCTATCTCCATCAAAATGATATTTATGTTTTGATGATGCACCCAAAAGGCAAGAGGAAAAAAAAAAATTTCCTTCGTTTTTTATTTGGCCAGACAACGGAAAGAGCAAGATACAATAGTTTTGTTTTTTCATTGACAAACCTGATAATTTTGTGGCATTGAATGCCTGGATAGTGCAAGTATACTGGTTTATAGTGTGATGCAAACAAAGATAAAATGTTTATGACAAATGTACTCACTCTATAATAACACTAGAAAGACAAGATTGCTGCTTAAACATGGCAAAAATTGCACTGTAAAAGTATCTGTAGCTGATATTAAAGGAAAAATAGATTCAGAATAAGCATTCCTATAATGACAGAAATTTCAAGGAAACTTTCCATTCTTCCTAGAATTATGTGATTTTTTATTCCATATTGGAGCCTCAACTCACAAGATGATAAGAAACTTAGTTTGCAACGAAAGGCACTCATATACTAGTATTCATTTGACACTGTAATTGCTCAAAAAATCTAAAACATTCTGTATTGGTGGCCATATAACATTATTTCCAGTATAATCCTGCCACAAATTTATTTATGAAAGCAAAGTACAAGAAGTTCAGACCAGCTGAAATGCTGTGAACATGAAGTACATGTTTGAGTTTGTTATTATTCTCATAACCATGGAAAAATGGGCTATTCATCTAGACAGGCCATGTACACTTGACAGGATTGGATGGCAATGCTTTCAAACACTTTCCAAGTTTTTCACATCCAGGAGGTGCCCAGTTCTGTGAAGAGAGAGAGAGAGAGAAAGAGAGATTCTTTGTGAATTCAAAATTCATTTCAATACAGTTTACCTGATCGATATATGAAAGTTTACAGGATACATCATAGGCAGATTACGACAAAGTGAGAGATATTAAATTTCTTTCGCAATTTGAATGAGCATTAACAGACAGCAGATTACTCAATACAAACACATTCAATAGACTTACTACATTTAATGCTAAGTGCCCGACGCTCTGTAAATGGATGTTATTTATAACAATGTACCGGTAACTGCTTCAAAATTTATGTAATGCCTGGCAACAACTGAAACAAGCTTGCAGAAAGAATAATGCCACGTCTTTCCAATGTCGTATGGTCAGGTCTGTATTTTTAATACAGGAAAACTGGGGGCGAAAGCTTTGATAGATGAATATGAAAAACTGATATTGGTCAGGCTAACTACAAGTATGCCATATTATGGGATGAGAATCATTCTGTTGTCTTTGAGGGAAATTCTGACCTCTGTGGACCCGCATTTATTACCACTTTGGAACAATGATATATCGGATATACAGAAACTGCTTTAGTTGTGCCATAAATATCCAACCAAGTAAAACAATTCAAGCAAAAGACTCATAAATCAGATTTGATAGCATTTCTGACATGTTAGGATGAGATGTATTGTGTTATTTGATATATTATCTCACCATCACACCCTGGTCACACATATTCAGCTGTGGCTGCCCTGGTACCATGGTTCTTTTGTGTTCACTGACAGCCTCCATAATAAATTTCAATCCATTTTTGTACTCTTCATCTTTTGGGCTGAAAAAAAGAGCATATAAATCAAACCTCCAGTCCAGTCCAGTCACACACGTTTCCTACATAAATTGTTTGGCTCACAGCATTAAAGTGGTGAATTTTCCTGACAACAGTTAGGAACAAAGTTACGGTAAGTTTTTTAATCTTGCAAGATTTTTTGTGCCTTTTTTGTACCTGTAGACTTAAAGTATTGCCTCTGTGCATCAGTGTATAATTGTCTGCTAGTTAACAATGATTTTCTTATAATGGCTTTGTCTCCTTGTATGCTCTTAAAGATCTTGTTCTGTATGTTTTTTTATTGACCTCTATGAAAAGAAGTTGTTACACTTTAAGAGATATGAAGTTTAGTTATTAAAGATTAATAGTATAACTTTAATAATTTCAGTATTGTGTGATTTTTCTCATTGTTGCAAACAATGAATGATCATTTATAGTCTCTACATAATGTTCACATTAAAATGATTTTTAGATCCCAAACTGTCATCACATGCACACTGTCTGTCATTCACTAGATCATAGACATGAACTTTTACCCAAACATTTGATCAAGTGGGGACTATGTCATCTACAATGACTTGTATTTTGTACAGTTGAGGAAAAGAATACACAAAATGTTGATGTGGTAAACACTGACCAATCAATCCAAATAATAGAAGTCATGGCATGAGCTGTTGATGATAAATACAAACTTTGTTTAATACTATTTCATGCTGGGTCTGCACATTTTGTGGGTAAAACAAAACAGAGAAAGTGAAATAATCCCAGTTTTCATGGAGCACAAAGTGGGAGTAACAGTTACATCAGCTGACTTACTTTAACTTAAATTTTTCTCCAGGATCCCGTCCTAAGTGGAAAAGCAGAGGGCTGGCCGTGTGATTGGTCAAGTCTCGAGTTGTCACGTCTTTTACCTGTGAACCAGGGCAGTATTCCCTATGCTAACAAATGATAACATGGAAAAAGTCATACATGGTATCTGACAAGTTGATGGCAATGATGTTATTGATGTGCAAGGTATTATAAAACCGTACCAAAACATAGTAATATGAAGTTCCAAGAGTTCAAGGAACATTTCCCAACTGACACAGAGACAAAAGTAAATAGGATTAGAAGTGGGCTATGGGTGAAAAATCCTAAAACTCAGTGATGATTCAGTTTAAAAACCACCCGAGGGTCAAAGGTCAAGAGAATCTTTAACAAAACCACCTCAGTATGAATTTAATAGACTCCTCACAGCTCCTCACTGGCTGCACACTCTACATATGGCTGGTGTAACCTGCCTCAGAGAGCTGGCGTGGCTTTGCTGGCCATGCCAGCTTGCAGACTATGCCAGCTTGCCGAGCCAGATTGGGCAGCTTGCCAGGCTGCATCACTATGCAGTGCGTCACCAACGAGGGACTGATAGAGAGTCAAAGTAAAATTACAAGGCAATCAAATCATTCCTACCAATGAACGAATACCTTCTGACCATGTCCAAAAATGAGCTTTGTATATTCCACGTCTGACGGCCATTATTTCATTGCCACGATAATAGAAAATTGTTTTGTTCTGGTCAAGCTTATCGTTCACTAATGCCGGCAGTAAACTTGTGCCATCCAGAATTCTGTCTGATGGTGGAGGAATTCCTGCTATGTCCAGGGCAGTCGTGAAAAGGTCCATCAAAGACCCTAGCTGATGGCTAATCTATGATGGAAAGACAGTATATACTTTATTGTAGAGATATAGAACAAAATTTTACACGTATGCTATAGTTTTCTGACTAATTCACACAATACAAGAAGGTAAGAAGATGCAATATTGTCCTTAGATATCATTTCTACATCATCTTGTGTTCATGCCATTTCCCAATATTAAGGTACAACTTTGCCTGAAAAGGACCAAAAACGGACCAAAAGTTTGGTAAAAGGCTTAATCTCCTCATAGTGAAAGAGCTGTCACTTGAGGGCGCTCTTTACACTCCCCCTTGAGCGATGCATCTTTCAGTCTACTCATAGCTTACTATGTAAACTTTGTCAACATAAAATTGCTGCTTAAACTTCTTCATATGAAAGCAAAACTTCAAATTCAGCAGGTAACTGATAAGTACCAAGTAAAATTCAAAGAAGTACCGTAACATATAACCCACCCACCTTTCCTTGCTTGATTTTCCCTGGCCACCAGGCTATGGCTGGCTCTCTCATGCCACCTTCAAATGTTGTGTGCTTGCCACACAGAAATGGACCATTTGAACCAGCTGATGAAGATGAGACAAAATTTTGGTTTCTTAAAAAACTTACACAACTAATATTGAATATTGCCCAGTCATTTCAATGTGTGTAAAATATCTGTAGGCAATTTATGGGTTTTTTATTATAATTTATCATGTTGTATCATTATGAGATCAATTTTATGGCAATCTACTATGAAAAAATTCAGGAAATCTTCCCTGACAATCATACACTATTCTAAGGTTGGCGAACTTGTGATTCTATGGTAGAAGACAGAATTTTTGTTTATGTATTGTAACACTAACCTGTAGCACCCCCAGATAGAGCGGCACCATTGTCGGATGAGAAGAACACAAAAGTGTTGTTGTCTATGTTGAGACTTCTCAATTTATCAAGTATTTGTCCAACTCCAAAGTCAAGTTCCCTGACAGCATCTCCATAGAGTTCTCTCTGACTTGTTCCAAGGAATGTTTTAGATGCATAATGTGGACTGTGCGTTGAATCCGGGGCCCAGTACAGGAAGAAAGGAACTCCTGCATTGTTCTCCTTCTCAATGAATGAAATGGCCTCCTGTAGATAAACACTTATATGTAAATGTAAGTCAAAACGAAAGTAAACCTACAGCAGAGTTAAACTGTAGATTTAATCATAAATAGTAGTTAAGAGCTTTTTCTGCCATTACCTTCATTGATGAAAAAAAACAGACAGGAAAATTCAAGTCTTTTTATAGTCTTCACAATTCACAACATGTCCTTTATTCACATGAAGAGTCAAAATCAAAACCTGCATGTTCCCTTACAAACAGGTTTTCTGGGCTAGATGCAATTGTTACTTCAATACTGAGGCAAAGTTAAAATGTAGATTAGAGAAACTTTTCTCCTAATTCACACACAACAATGCAGGTTGGCCAGCACTGCTTTCGTGTCTTGAACATCTCAGAAGGCCCATGGAAGTAAAATAAATTACCTCCATATGGAAGGACCATATAAGTATGCAAATTTGATTTATAATTACATTAAGAGCTTACTGACAAGTTCCTACAAATTACGGTCCCTCTATCAGAGGGACTGTGTATGTACGTAGATAGAGGGACCGTGTACAAATAAAGCAAACCAGCAGATTTACTGTGGTCAGCCAATGGCAGTCACTATAATTGCCCCTTTCACGTCTGGTATGTTGTGACTTTTCCTTGTTGCTAGTTTCATTGTAAAATTGATTGGTTTTCAAGCATTGTTCCTTGTCATCCACAGAGTTACAGATTGTAGTCGTCTCATTTATTTTATTGTGTGGTTGCATCAGTGTCTGCCCTAAGCCAAGCTGTTCATTTACATACTCATTGCTGTATCACAGAGAACATTTGTGATCAGTAGTAATTTGCTTGAAGACTGTTAAGAGCTAACACGGGCGAGATTACCTCCTTAAAGGGACATTATTTGTATCTTTTGACTTATTTTTTCATTTTTTCGATGACTGAAATCCCTGGTCAAATCAATAGGAAACCTAAATTGTGAGTATGGACGGCTTCAAGGATATGTAAAACCACCTTCTTGCTGTTTACGGCAAGGCTCAATGTTGGTAAGGGCGTTCGCGCAATTTAAACCAACCGCCATTATTGAACCCAAGCACATGACCAATATTACTACGCACACGTCAACCATCAAAGTACAGCTGGAACGTGAATGGCCTGTGACCTACACACCGACTTCAGCACAATGGATATCGAGAAGCACACGCGCATAAACAAATGCACGTCTCACAATCTACTGTCAAATAGTGAAACTAAGCAGGACATTTGCTTGTAAGTTTGATTTTAGTATCGATGACACGGACTGTGAAACAAATCAAACCATAGACGCAATTGGGTCAATGGTAAAACTAAAACGATGTCAGATTGCTGTGGTGATAGTGAAACAGGTACAGAGTAATGCATTTTCTGTGCATTTGATCGTTGGCAAATCTTCGTCAGCTTTCAAGATTTTTAGGGCATTTTCTTGCCATTACGTTGGTTCGTTTTACAAACATGACATGATCACTTGTTGAACTTGGAAACATCGCACTCGGACTGAACAGTGCACGGTGTAGCGTCGGTGACGTCGTGACACTGTGACGAGTGCTGTCATTGATGTACTGCTCGCGATTGGAGTCACCTCTCGACACACAAGATCTGTTTGAATGTTGTTATTCTCTGTGCATTGTGTAATTATTTGTATCAGTTGAATCGCATTTCGAACCAAAAGTGAGTACATCTCAATGATAGTTGCCGAGACCCTATACGTCGCTTGTGGCCTCCGTGTCTCTGACCCAATCCTAAAAGTGGGCTTTGCGTAAGTATTGAAGCGCAGCTGAGCACATCGTGTACCTAAGCCGTGCGTACAGGTCTGTGTGTTCCCGGCGTTATACAGCCTCCACGCCGTATAACGCCGGGAACACACAGACCTGTACGCAGGGCTAATCGTGTACCCAGCCGAGGTGGGTGTGCTCAAAAACGAAACTCAATGCAAGCTTGGGATTAAAAATGGGTTGTTCTTGGTGGAGAAACTGCACGCCGCAACCGAGGTGCTGCCAGCGATTTTGCACAGCCCTGCCACGCAGACGGTGACATGATGTACGTGTCAGTTGTCAAAGTACATTGCTTCAATTTCGCGATCACCTCGACAATAACACGACTGTCTACTGAAGTTTATCCCTTCATTTTACTCTGTTTTCACATTTCTATGCCCACAGGCTTTGGGCAAGTCTACATTATGCATACGGAGGAACAAACGGGACGAAAAAAATCCGCCACTATAGGCCTTGTCATCGACTTCTTGCAGGCATTTGAAATGCCCATTATAAAATGTGCTCTCTAGCAGCAAAGAATAGTGTATCTAAGAGCAGGATTGGCCGTCAAGATCTCCATGAAAAAGTGACCGTCAAAATGTAACTGAGCAAACGGCATCAGTAATAGGGAATCCCGAAACTGCAATACTGCGCTTTCGACTTTCACTTCGCGTGGTTTGTTTTTTTTACACGCGGATGCTTACAGCGGCCCAGATAGCAGGTAGCAGTGTGGTCTGATCGCAGGTACTAGGTCACCTTGCCAACTCTGAGGTTAAAAGTAGCCCACCATTAACCCCTGACCCAAGGTTTTTCTATACAGTGTACACAAACGGGATGGAAGTTGTCTACGGTCGACCGTTTTTTAAGACATCTTTCAGTAAGTCGAACAACATTATCAACTGCTCGTTTGCAACAATATAAGGTCAAAAGATACAAATAATGTCCTTTTAAGAAATCAGGGAGTTTTTTACTGCTAAAAGGTTCTATCACTTATTCCAATTTTATCGTTCTTACCTGTATGTACAGCTGAGTAAGATTGGACTCTCCTGTCTTTTTGTTGATGGGAAACTCTTCATAGTACCTCCCAATCATTTCAGAATCTCGGTACACTGGAATATTTGGTGCTTTCACATCATCTTCTGGACCAACGTGACAGTTAGGTGCACCCAAATATTCATCAAACCCATGCTTCAGTGGTAGATACTGTGGTCGATGTCCTAAATGCCTGTGAACATGATAAACTTAACTGCAGTTGCTTGAAATAACTTTCCTTAGCTTCAGCTGTCATTTTGAAATTTGCATATTTCAAAGGAAGCAGACGCTTTTCAGTAATCTCGCCATACAGTGCAGCTTTTGGTAAATGTCAGCATTTTCTGAACTTACTGACAAGGTATCAATTAAGTTGTGACAAATATTATTTTGGAGGCATTTGAACAACATGATTGAAAGATTCAGACTGGTGTTGGCACTCTACAATTAATGCACAATCTGGGACAGGCGAAAATCATTAGCATAAAATTTCAATACCGAAACAATTCTCATTAATATAATTTACATAAATTAATACTAATCTGCTCCATATCTTGCACTAATAGCAGCAAGCTGGCACTCCATGACCCCCATTTGTATGAGGGTCAGAGGTTGTGGAGTGCTTGCACAGAGCTGAATCATTTAGTCTACTGAACAATCAACGAATACTTTTGTTATGGTTTGGTGTGTGTTAAATTTGAAATAATAAACTGCTCCACTAATTGTTAAAGGCATCCTCACAAGTGTCAAATATTATATTAGCTCATCTTTGTGCGTAAGAATCATAGATACAGTTTCTAAAATTGGCAAATGTAGAGAGAATCTGTATACCATTTTCCAACAATTTTACTTCTGTAGCCAGCCTTGCTCAGTTCCTCGGGTATCAGTATTTCAGAATCTGGTATACCACCGACAATTTCCTGGGGTGTGTATGAACAACGTGCATGGTAATTGGTGGTGTAGAAACCATTGCGGATTGGCAGACGACCAGACAGTAATGCAGCTCTGGCTGTGCAAGATCAACAAAAATAAATAAATTTGCATTCTGTTATTGCTTGAATAAAAGTCTCATCAGGTGTTTGAGAATATTAAACACTGTGAAAAATGACCAATATACACCAATCATGATCATTGTTAAAAGTAAAACAAACAATCACTAAGAGATGGGATACAGGATACAAGATTCCAAGCCTAATTACCAGTGTGATGTCAGTTCTGTTAGAAAGATACGCACTCCTTTCCAACTTCAGACAACCACCAAATATCAATCAGCTGTCAGTCAGAATTGGAAGTATCAATATTTTAAAGACATATTGAGTTTATAAAATATGATTTATCATTTGTCTATCAGATAATGTACAAATGATACCTCATTGAGTCTTTGAAACCTGCCTAAAAATCAAATGTAGTAACAGGCTGATCTTTAAATTTGGTTTACAATTTTGTAACAGAGATCTACAGTACAAGTATAGACATGAGTTCCCCAACCATATATGGTATAAAGAGTGTTAGTTGTGTGATATATACAGATTATCAAACGGTATTAAAGTTCATTGCATCATAACTGCAAAGCCTTCACAGAGTTAGATGGGCTAGATATTAATAAAATCACTTTTCTCCGTGAGTAAAGAAACTATTTGATATAATGCATGTGTAGAATAAAAAGAGGGTCAATGATATGTGAACAACACACATGTTGGAACACACCATTATACGCAATTTGGTTGTGATACATGTTTTACCACAACTCCAGCAATGATGTTGTGACAAAGTACGGAGTGGCTTTCAACTGTATAGACCTTACTTACTTACTGTTGCATAAAACTGACACTTTAACAATAACTGAACCTGAAAACCACACAGAAAATTGTCCAAAGTCAGAAGAGTTTCTCTCAACTACAATGTTATATTATGCTTCAACATTTCTTGGTACATTAAAATGTCAAGCGCAGAAAATTAGAGTTCAGGAAAGAGAATCAATTTGGTTCTCCTCTGTCCTCCTGCGTATTTTAAATTCTTATGATTACTAATTCTCAAAGACTTATAAATTTTGATGTAACTATAACTCTCATTTTCAGTACAAAAAATATTGAAAGACTTACATGGTGAGCAAAGAGGATTTGGTGCATAAAAATCCATCATTTGTGCTCCTTCTCTTGTCATCCTATCAAGGTTTGGAGTTTCTTTGGCTGGATTGCCAAACACTCCTAAGTCACCCCATCCCATCTAAAACAAACATCCACAGGGAAAAGAAATGACTTAATAGCTGTAATACTGCTTTTTATATAAAAGTGGAATTAAAAACTGTAACATGTGAATTGTTGCTGTAACTATCTTTCCTCAGACAAAGGTTATTTATCTCTGGTCCTAATAAAAACAAACTTTATAATCGGAAAGTAAAAACGCCATTCGATTTTTTTCCCAAACGATTTGCACAGATGTGGTGTGACCTCTTGCTAACAATCCTAGACCCTAAAAACGGAGGTCTATGCATGGTCTACTACCTCCATGGTCTATGTAACAACCAAGTATAAGGAATTTCTTAATCAGAAAGTTATGACCCTATGAACTTGGCTAATAATTGAACAAACCACAAAGAACAAAATGGCGAGTAAAATTATATTTATAGACATGAATAAATCTACACAGGTTTTCTAGTAGATATACGGAGTAACCAATGCAATATTCTCAGCCAGTATCGAAACACCGAGCGCCAGCGACACGCCCCTTCATGCACTTACACTGTACTCCTTTTCACCGGCACACAGTCCATGTAGCCGACAATGAGATGCAAATGATATGCGGTCAAGGTCTCCTCAACTAACTTTCAGCTGGTTCTTCACTTTCTACTATTTTTTTAGTATTTTTTACAAAGGCACAGACTTATTCTACCTGCAACTTAAAACTGATAGTGATTTTGTAGCTCATTCTTTACTATTTTTCATAGTTTTTGATAGCTGGTAACACACACTTCGTGTTCGTGTCGGCTACATGGACGATCTGCCCGTTCACCGAACAGGAACCCGGAAGTACAGAGTTACTGATGCAAAATGTACCCTCAAAAGTTAGAAATACTGAGCACTTACATCATCCATAAGCATAATTATGATATTGGGCTTCCTTGCTGCATCGTTAAGGCCGTGGTGTGCGTGTAAAAGCAAAACCACGACAAGTAATTTTCGCGCGGTAGTACTTGAACCACTGCTGGAGACCATTTTCTTGTTTTCCGCACAGACTGCTGGGTAACTTAGGCTCGATCGCTATTATGTAGCGCAGCACTCATTTTGTAAGTTATTATACTATCTATTGTGTAATTTTATCATAGATTATGAGTAATATTTATGTGTTTAATATGTTTAATGTCTCTTTGATGAAAATATTGATGATTTAAAATACACTTTGTCATTTGCATTTATTGAGTATGTACACGAGGATGGGAAATCCCTTCTCGATCGTCGGCAGACAGAGGGCCGGGCAAAGGGAGCCTCTCAGGGCCAGGCGAGCCATCAAGAACTAAACATTTTCTGCATCGGTACATGCACGAATCCTTAAAAACATGGCCGTTTGCGTTGCAGTCATAGCGAAGGAGGTGAGTTTCCTAATACGAGATAAACCACCGGAGCCAGGACTCGGTCCCCGGGCTCGGCCCACAACTTGCCTTGGCTTTCCCCACCACACAAAATCGCAAGGGTTGGTTGTTGGCTACGGAACTGCAGCCAACTACAACGTAAAAGTGGGTGAAGGCCCTCTGCCCCGAATATGTGTGCTACCTCCTTGTCTCGAGTGATAATCGGGGTCCTTCGCGGACAGTATACGAGGTCAATGCAGGCAAAATTAGCAAGTAGAACCATTTGTAACATAAAATGCACATAATTTATAAAGCATGGCGGTAAAGAGGTGCATTCAGCTAGTAACATACTAATGTAAAGACCATTCATTGTAACAGATACCAACATTACCTAGTAGGTTCTTAAGTAAGTAATATTAGTCCTGATAGTGATATTGACACAGCACTCAAGTTACTGGTTCTTAGACCAATGCAGCAGGTTTTTTCAGTGCCTGCATAACTTTTTAAGATTTGAGTTGAAAGATGTACTAAGAATAACCCAGAAATAACTCCAGCATCAGAGAAATGATTAATAGGACTTGGATTTGTCTATGTCCCTGTTTGTCATATTTGCCTTACAATGACACCGATTCCTTACTAGAAAATGTGATCACAATGGGGGAATGTTTACGTTGTAATTTTTGTCAGGGCAGCCCTAGAATAAACTGTTGATATTAACCTTTGTTTCTTGGCAGAATTATCCACTGTATATCAAGACTATACCGACAGAAAATGAACTCAAGTTTCACTACACAGTCCATACCTGCTTGGATGTAGTGGAGGAGAAAGTTTCTTCAGTCAGTAAGAGTGTCAACGACCTCAGAGAGTTGTATCTTGGACTGCTGTACCCAACAGAGGACTACAAAGTGTATCCTTGCAAGATGAACGGATTTCTACATTTTAAAAAGTCAGAAAACTTCGAATTTCATAAAAGCAGTGTGCCCCCTCTTCACAGATTTACACCTAATTCTGTTAGTGATTGTCAATGGAAGCGAAGACACTGTGATAAATAATTTCCTTGGGTCACCCCTGTACCAACACGTAATATGTGGAACTTTCATTGGTCTCGGAGATCTCAAGTCAGCATTGCAGAGCGTCAGATTTGTCCAGAAGGCAATTTGCTTGATAGAGTGACCATTCACACAACATCCTTATCTACTTTTCAATATTACTTCAAACATTTCTGTATATGAAAATTATGTTTGCTGCTCTTCTTTATGAAATGTCCCCAGTAAGTTAGTCAACTGTTAACACAAGCCCTGCTTACAGGCATATCATATTATATAAATGATTGAAGATGTAACTTCTCATATTTACTAGAAACATCTTCAATTACCAGTAATGATGAAAGAAGCAGTCTGAATGCTGAGAATTCAACATTTATGTTCTATTTCTGAAGAGTGGAACAGTTCAATAGTCACAATTCCATGTCATACACGGAGGAAAATTTCTGATTTTAGTAATCCGGTGAGCTCACTTATGTGGTCATGCAAAATAACAATCTCATTAACCCTTTTAGTGCTATAATTGTTCCCACCAAAATTTTAATGCAACATTTTTACCAATTTTTATGAATTTTTATGTAATTTTTTGATAATTTTGGACCAAATGGACATCACATTTCATTGGCTACAGTTTGTTATCAAAATTTTGACTAAAATCTGAAAATATTGACTGGAGTATATTTTCTAAAGGAGAAAAAAATTGACTTTTGCGCTCAAAGGGTTAAAATCAGATGGGTAGAGATATGCCTGATCTTTGTTTATATATTGCACGGCTTTCACTTTTGCTGTCCCCTCCTTTCTACATCCTAACGCCATATATAATCCCATTTGAACAGTGTGATTGAGTAAACCAATTCAAAAGTTTCTTTCTCAGCATGACAGGATAGCCTACTAGCAACAACAATCCAGATGGCATCTGAAGGGTCCACTCTATTGAAAAGTGTGGCAATGAATAAATGAATGAAAAGTGCAGTAATCGCACAATATAATCTGTGACTTCCACATTGCTGTCAAAATCATGAAAGGTAGCAATCCCTTAACTGATTTACCCTGACAGATATGGTTATGTCACAAACACCAGAGTCAAGTTTGTGATAGTTGTGGAAACATCAAACAATACACTTAGAGATAATGAAATCAGGAGTGTAAGTACATTTATTTTGTTATGATTCTAGTCAAATTGTACGAAAAAAAGAAGCAGGGTGATGATAGCTGTTTACAAATTTCACAAGATGCACTGTCTCTGGACTTGGAGATCTGTCGCTCAAATTGAGGGCTGTACCCTTCCCCTCTGAGCCCTCTGAGCGACAGGTCTTCCAATAGACACTGTCTCATGTTGTGGCTGTATTTTCTTTGTTGCTCTTGTATGACCACATGGCATCATTTTATCAATTTGTTCATGTAAACAATGCATGGCTCTACACAGTAATAGGTAAGACAAGCATACATAATACCATCATTGGTAAATAAAAATGTCGGGAACAATTCTTCAAATCTTAGTGTCATACACACGCCAGATCCAAGTCATTTTATTGCACTGAAGGGCATTGAGTATCCAATGCAAAACTGGACATGCATCACCAATTTTCCCTCAAGGCAGCTTTTCATTAAAATGTTAGAGTTATCAATGTTGTGCATGGTTGTCACCTCCTTTCATTACCCTAAGCTTTCTCTTTTCGCAGATGTTCCGTAAACTTCATAATGCTTACACAGACATGCTGTGCAATCCATTTTATACACCGGGGGAAACAGTGAAATCAAGGTAAACTGCTTATTGTGAACAAATATAAGGTATTTTTGAGCCATTAGCTGGTCACTGAAACATACAAGCTAGAACTTTTGTTGTCTGTTGACAGTTGTTGACAGTACTTTTTCTCATTGGTTGGCTTCCACGCACCTGTCTGAAAAATGAGATCACGTGGACAACACTACCAGTGGTTGGTAAAGTGTTGTGTGCGTTACAATTGGGATATTGTAACTGTATATCATTGAAAACAGACTAAGGGAGTGTTGGTAAATATTGATAGATGCCAACATTTTGAATTTCAACAGGTTTTCTTAGGTGCCTGTGGTGGTGTACTTTATTCCTATACTCAGCCCTACCCTCACAACGCCCTAGGATACATGATTTTAGTCATGAATGAGTAGGCACTGTCTGTGTCAAACAATGTTCACTGTTGCCATAAAACATTTCTTTCATGTTGTTTCATGTTTTGGAGCTCAATGCAATTCAAACTTCTGTATTTCTTGCAGGGCATTTGATAAAGTAGTGTCCAACATGATGGCATCTGAGGTCCAGCTTTGAAGCTCACCCCAAGCAACTCTGTGAAACCACCTCCAACTCCTACTACATCCTGAGAATTTGCAGACAATTAAACGATTCTAATGGGACACAGCAGGCAGTTGTCATTTCATCTGAAACAACTAACTCTCCACATCTTTTTGAACTGCATTGGTTCTGTATGAATACATGAGGAACAAGTTCATGCGTTGCTGTTCTTCTCAAAATGACATTATTTATTACTCAAGCAAGTGAAAATTGTGATGTCAGCATTTATGCTGTTTTCCTCTTCCCCAAACCTTTCCTCTGTCAGTTGTTCATATTGAGGTTGTAAAGTATACTAGTCTCAATTGCACTGAACAAAAAAGCTTCTTTTTGGCGATATTGCCAATATATTGTTGTGATTGGCCACACAGCAGAGATTCTGATTGCAAAGATGCCAAACCAAAGGTCAGAATGTTATTTCAACGTACCCTTTCATGGAGGGCTTGTGATTTTAGAATTTTGATGACCTGACCAGTGTCATTGTGGTCATCCAAATAGTTGGCTGGCTATGCACTTTTTCTGATGTAACCTCATGGTGTATGTTGGTTTATGCTGAGCCAAGGCTATAGATAGTGCATAGCCAGTGAGGGGCAATGAGAGAGTCCACCAAATCAGTGTAGTAGATATATGACATTGCTAACCAACACAACTGGACTCATAGTCACCCAATCTGATTAAAATCAGATGCAGAGTGCGGCAACGTCTACTTACGCGTACTCTTGCGACAGCAAGAGAATACCGCGTACGCGCAAGTAGACGTCGCCGTACTCTACATCTGATTTTAATCAGATTGATAGTCACCATACATGCAAACAGAAATCCTGCACCATGAGAAACCACTAAATGCCCCACTTCTAATTATTATTGCAGTTCTGCCTTGTAAAAACTGTCAAATCTTTGTTTTACAATAAATATTGAAAAATAGGTACAAAGGGGTTCAATGTGCTCAGTTTTACAAAAGTATACATACGAGTGTTTGGGTGTGGCCGATCTCATTAAATCAGGTGTACAGACGGCCACATTTCCTCCCTTACTTCTTAGCTGTTGTCTATTTACATAGCTGATAGTCCCCTCACTACATCTGAACAACTATCACAGAAAATTGCGTTCAAATCTCACACTTTGCTAGAGCCAGTAGGGTTGTGTTTTTTAAATACAATGCTGCAATCCTTGACAAGTGGTGGTAGTAAACCAATTTTGGATTGGTCAGCTGTTCTGGTAGATATGCAAGATTTGAACGTTATCTCCTGTGGTGGATGGAACATTGGCATCTCTGTTTATCTGACTTTAATAAGATTTGGGTGTGGCATAACATACAAATCTGCAAAAAACATGTCCATCCCTTGACCAGGTAAGATTTGGGGGGGGGGGGGCACCTTTAAGATGATGCTCACATATCACTGATATCCCACATCATGTATCACCACAAGCATTTTGTTTTGGGGAGAACTTGGTGTGTTAGGAGAAGTGCCAATGCCAAATCTTAATGTTCATGGTTACACACTGGGATCTTGGTGCTATACTTAGGAATCCAGGGAAACCAAACACTGACGTTATCACAGTCCTGCAGGTGTATGGGGATACAATGAGGTTACATGTCCTGTGGAATTGGTATCCCACACAATGTCATGCATTCAATGCATTAAGTAAAAAGAAATGTTTCTCACAACAGGCATACCTACACACAAGTACACAATGGACCGACCAAGAAATAACGTTTAAAGAACTTTAATTTCTAATAAAAAAAAAAGAAAATACATAGGCACATTTTTTTTTAATCCCAACCCATTGTCCTCTTTTTAATTTTTTTTAAATATTTTTTTAAAGTTTCGTTTTTTTTTAATTTTATTATGCTTTCTTTTGGGCCTTCCCTTCCCATTTTTTTTAATTGGGCCAATTTTTTCTCTCTCTCACTTTTTTTAGAAGCTCCCCCCAACAAAAAAATTTTTGTTGAAATGTCCATGCATTTTTTTCTCTGATCTTCGGGATGGTTTTGCATCTTGAAGACAGTAGAAATGGTAGGGTCCATGCCGTGTCAGGGCCTGAAAGAGAGAAGAGAGACAAAAACCACAAAACCACCACAAATAAATTAAAAAAACGAAGCCCCCACTTTGCCAAACAAAAAAGAAATTACGTGGTTACAGTGAACTCTTTTCACTGGATTATGTACTATCTGTATCTGAATGGTCAGTAAATATGATGGCCAAATGAACATAAAATCTAAGACACTTTTTTTGAATGTTAAGGGTATATTTTTAGTATTGCCAAACTGAAATGGTAAAAATTATGCCAAATACGTGGTGGGGAAAACTCTGACCCCCTATTGATTTGACTCAAAGTGAGTTGCAGGTGAGGATAACATTATCCTGACCTGTGAGGACACTAGAAGATATGCATTTTTTTATGACTTAGCCGAGGACTGTTCAAGCATTCGGCAAAATTACCTGCATATTTTATTTAAAAAAATGGCCAAGCTAGGCGTCCAAAACAAATACTTGGGATATGCCATTGCTAAACTGGAAAGGCCAGAAACAGTATTTGGCATACTTGACAGGCCCACACACACTGACTGCACAGCAGTTATGTGTGGCTGGCCAGGAGAACTAGCCAATACAAGAGTTGAATGTTTGATGTCTATTTGAAAGGCAAACACATCATGTGAGTACTGCACAAAACAACATTACACTATTTCCTCTTCTTGGACAACTCAGAACATACATTTCACAGTCTGCCTTTTTTTCGTGTGTACTAGTGTTCTTTATCAAGTCTTTTTTTTCATGTTCTTTTTTTCCTCTTTTTTTTCCTATCCTCATCCCAAAAAGCTTTTTTAGGAATCCCTTTATCAAGCTTACTGGCATTTCTTTTAATATGGCGAGTAATATACAGCTCTACGGCTCCTGTGAATAAAGCAAACACACACGTTATTGCAGAGAGCTGGCTTCGGCAGCCAGATTCTAGCTATCGACATCATCAAATCAAAGCAATCAGGCGTATAAGAACTCTTCAGAATTTCTTTCACAAGTTAACTGTAAACTGTGGAACACAATTTAGCAACTCCTCAGGATGGACCAGCCTGATCGTCACTGACATCAGGTAACATCCTGTATCAGTTCTAAATGATGGCGACAATGTTCACTTCCAAGGGCAAGCTTTCACAGGCCCCCTGCTGTTACTACTTGGATTTTGTGAACAATATTGAACAATATGTATGACTTTGATGACCCTGCAGCTCCTATAAACAGTTTACATTATCACATACAATGCTGCAGATTGAACTAATATTGTCAAATTCCAATATTACATGACAGACAATATCATTGATAACATGGTGAAACAACACAAGAGATCAACTTCCCACTTGAGGCGTTAACTGCAGCACTTCTCTTCAAGTTCAAGTCACTGTATGGTACAAGATTTTGCCATTGTCACACTAACTACAAAGAAGTTCCATTTGACCACAGTGGACACAGAGATCTGCAGGAGTTTGCTAAGTAAGTTCCTGGCTCCTAAGTGGAAACTTCACTGTACTTAAATATAGAGATTGTAACTGATTTGTCCCCAGGTGTCAACAATTACTACGATACTGGTCACGTACGTGTCACAGTCAAGCAGTGCATACCTGAATCTTGGCGTTCTCGGCCTTGGCACATAGCCACTGTAGTATTGCATATTGAATGGTGCTCTGTATCCACGCCTAAAGCTGCCTCCTCCGCCACCACGTTGTCCCCTCGGCGGTCTGTTTGTTGTACTGATACCAGGTCTATTCGTACGTTTCGGTAAACACTGAAAGAAGTGTGAGCTACAATTTAATTGTCATAAACAAGATAGAGCAAACTTTCCATTTTATACAAAGTCTCATGCATTCCAGAGTTTCCTACTCGCAGAGAACATAGCACTTCAACAGGTACATGTACATCTCACTGTGGAGGAATGTCTTCCACTGTCTGAAAATTTTGGAGCAGATATGTTCAGACCGAGGGGTGCTATAAAGGTATATCCAAATTTGCGTCATGCAAATAAAGTTTTTCAAAGTATTCTGGCAAATTATAGTTATACTGCGGATCAAATCAAATATTTCTCAAGTTTGTGGCTCTTTTCCATGTAGTAAATGTTTAATATATCAGAGGCTTACATAATTCATTCACTCAGGTCTTACAGCTTTGCAATCTGGAGGCAAATTCTAGTTGATTATCTTACAGCTTTGGCATATCTTTCTGTTGATTAAAAGCTAGTTTTCTCTTGGTAGATAACTCATTAAATAAGTAAAATGATGTTATTTCACAGCCAGTAATCTGTCACTATCAATCAATATACTCTGTGTATGTCAATATGCCATTGTAGTGGGGGACACAGATGGCCCTTTCGAGGGATTTTGTTTAAAAAGAGGGGAATTGCACAATCATGCACTCTGTATAAAACACTGACACAGTATGATACAAGAGGGCACAAACCTTAATTTGTCTTCCTTTAAAAAGTGAGTCATCCAATGCCATTGCTGTCTGGACAGAATCTTTATCAGTAAACTCAATGTATGCAAACCTGTAAAAGGGTTATTTATACACACATAGAATGTTACACCAGTACCTAGCTATGCATTACTCTAAATAACCTGAACACTACAACTAAAAATATAGTTTCCTTGCTCTGGAATGTATCCTTTTTTTTCGTAATTCCTGTAACTTAGAGCGAATGCTTATGGTACAATATTTCGACTGAATCACTCTGCCTTTATCAACCGTTGTCATTGTGAATGCTACACAATACCGGTCTATGTCATCGTACCATTCACGATGACACAATAGCTGAGGAAGGCTGAGGGATTCAGTTGAAATATTCTACGTTAAGCATTTCACTCCAAGTTACAGGAATTACGATAAAAAAGAACCTGAACTGTTTGTGGTACAAATGCGGATAGCTTTTTTTCCTTTTTAGTAAAATCTGCTTTTGATAGTTTTGAACGGGACACCAATGGGATCCTAAGAATACAATTACACTCATTTCCTTTACGTTGAATGGCTTGAACATTAATTTATTTTGGCTCACCTAAACCTTTTCAGGGCTACAGATACTTTGCTCACAATTCCTACTGTTTTCATTCTGACCGTTTGAAACACAGGAATGGGTGTGAAATTAAGATGCTTGACCGGACAAACAAAGCTTTCATGTTGTTGCAATGCTAGAACATGCAACGTGTTGACAGAGTTTGGTAAAATTTGTAAAACAACACAATACTTATCACGTTAGAGTTGAGAGATGTAAAGCGAAAATTTCAAAGCAAATATCATGATCTCAAAGAGAATTTTACAGAGCTGTCGGCTGTCATGATGGCAGCTCTTCAACAGCTGAATTCACAACAAACCCTTTAGGATGTCCGGTAAATTTGTCACAGAGAATGGTCACTCTGTTCACTGAACCGCAACCGTGAAAGTGAGCCTCTAGTTCCTCAGCAGTAGCAGTGTAATCAACCTGTAACATGAAAATACGGGCAATATGAATGAAAAATTCAATATGCTTCCAAACTAGTATGCTTGATAAAATAAGCTTAAGTATTGCTGACTATATTACAACACTGCACTGTGATGCCAAATTCTTCAAAACAGATACGGTGGGTTCACCATGCAGGTTCTCTTAACAACTGTTACTCAAAGTGCCACTTACGTTTCCGACATAAATAGACCGAGCATCTACTTCCACTTTGTCTTCTAGTGAGGTTGGCGATGTCAGCGCACCCGGCGGACTACTCATATTCATTTGCTTTTCAACTTCATTCTGCATTTCTTTCAGTTTTATTGCTTCCTCCTCCATCTCACGTACTCGAGCTTTGATTGCTTCCAATTCCTGTAGGTAGAAAAATCAACCATTAGCGTTGATCAAACAGCAACTTCCTCTTTTCCATTTTCAAATACGAGCGAGCTCGAGAGGGCAACGATGACGTGTTTATATGCGAATTGATCACTCAAACACACAATTATAAGAGATACATACTGGGTCTTCAACGCCATTATCTGTTCCGGCGGCACCTTCTTCTTGTGACATTTCATGTACCCCAAGATCAACACCTACGGAGTCATCAGTAACAGGATCTTGATCAGCTTGGTGCACCAAGTAGCTGTCTTCGCCATTGGCTGCCATCTTGTTTTTATGGGATATCCTTTTGCCAGCAGAGTCCTTCACCGCTAATAATACGAACTAAAATTCTTTCACACAAACTGTAGCGTCTATACAGTATCCTGCAGAGAACAAAAACGGGGCAAAATGCAAACAACTTCAGCAGATGGCAGTTGATTGCAGATTGGAGGCGTTGATTCGAAAACCGGGGAGAATCAAGATGGCGTCTCACGCGGTGAGCCCTTCAGTAACAAGCCGTTGGGGGCGATGTAGATAACAACGCTTGTATGTAACGCAAAATGAACATTACATGTAGAGACGGATAAAAATTTACTCGGACGGTAAATTTGCTGTGTTCTTTCATGTCTTCTTAGCGCTCGGTTTGAGTATCAATCTTTCGATGGGATTTTATAACACTGGGTAAAACTTAATGAAACCTTATTAAAATATATGTTCCCTGTGGTTCCAATTTTCAAAACAAAATACAAGATACCACATGCAGAAGAACAAACGGAAAGACAGACAAGCGCCGCAAGAGTGGCAATAAAAATAAAAGTATTAGCGCTTAAATTTGAGAAACACAAAATTACATATCTTTCAGAAATGGCCATTTTACGTTATATAAATTTCTATCTGGACACTTATCATACGCATGAGGTAGACGACCATGTTGGATACAGCTAGACTCTTGTCCACCTTGATTTTACCCGATGATAAGGTCACGGTACTAGGTCACGTTGCCACCATTTGTAAGTGTCCGAAGGTTAGCATAATTGAACTTATTAGCCATTCTTTATCGTGAGAAATAAAAAACTACAATTTAAACGGAAAAATTATTAAACTTTTTCTCAGTGCAAAATGATCCTATAGTTTTGTTAATGACGAAGAAAAAAAACGTTTGAAGTATACTAAACATGCGTACAAAAGCTTTGACAGACTTGCTTGTACATCAATATATGGATGGAACTATCACTGCCGAAGGACAGGAGCACAGAAATCACGATTTAACTCTGCAAATATTGTGTATGTTCTTCATAGTATTTCCAGAAAGATTTAAAGGCTAGAACCGACGTCACCCATTTTGTGTTCTGTCAGAACTTCCTTTGGAACAGTCTGGTTCATTATTTAATACCCTTTATTTTAATTTCTTTTTGTTTGTCTATTTCCTCTCTTAAGGTATGCCGTTTGTATCATTGGATGTGTTGTACGATCAAGACCATTATAGATTCTGCATATAGTTTTGAATAAAAAAATCACAATGGACACATCTAGCTTCACCGAGCTTTAATACTGAAACGTTGTGAAGAGAAAATGAAGGTTTTCTTTGCGTCATTTTGTGAGTGTTTGTTTGAATATCTTCGCGCAAACATTAATTGACACGAAAATATCTGTGTTTGAATCTCAACCGTTGATTGCCACTGAAGAACTGTCCGGCTGATTTCACTAAAAAGATGTCAAATTTCATTTTTGAAAATACGTAAATTTGCCAGGCATTCCATTATCTGTGGGTAGATCCGTACCGGCAGTTAGTTATTTGAGTAATGAAATAGAAGTTCATCCTCGTTGAGTTTCGAAGCTCTACTTTGGCTATCTTTAATACACGCCTTGAGTCTCAACATCTGCACGCCCGAACACCAAAACACAAAGGTAAAAGACAACCTTTCTTTCAGGTCGTCTAAGTATATCGCGAGACGTTGATCTACTAAAATTTAATCACTTGGTAAGTTAAACATGGTGGATCATTGGGCAGTGTGAATCGACTATGCCTAAATATGCAGTAATTTGTTTCAAATTCAACGGACCCGCAATTGCAAGTTTTGCTCTTTTTTCCTGGTGAACTAAAAATAATGTCTAGCAGAGTGTGTGATGAAGTGATCACGGGAAGAGGAGATACCGTGGACAGAAAATTCGTTATTGAAAATATCACAAATGTCCTAAAAAGATATCTCAGTGAGGTAATTTTCTCCTCTGGCATCAAATTTTGCACGGTGACCCTGATTTCGAAAGGGAATGCTTTAAAATTCCCTTCAGTTAAGTTTGAGCAAAAGTTTAAGTCATCTTAATTTCAATTTCGAGGTGCATACTACCTCAAAATAAGGTATTAATCTATAAAGATCTATAGTGAAAAACAAGTCTCTGTCGGACAGAACGGATATGTTGGTCGAGTCAGGAGCAGTGCTCGCTCGCGCTTTCATAGAACAAAAGTCTAGCCAAGATGAGTCGGTTTTCTGAGAAACAGAGGCCGGAGAGTATTGACCACATGCAGTCGGGTTCATTTACTATCCGTGGTCTGCACAATTGGGATTACAATTTTTTTAAAGAAATTTTATATGCAGATCACGTTTTAAAGTCTTGGAGTATATACTGGTTCCTATACACCTGTAAGGAAGATTGGATGCAATGTTTCATGGCCACCAAGGTGATTGGAACCCAAGTATTCATTGTAATGCCAATGGAGCCATAATGCAGCCAGCATAATAATTCACTGAAATTACGATTCGGACCATCTTGTCAAATAGCAGGTTCTCATATCTTCGAATGGAAATGCATCCTTAATGCAACACACGCAACCGAACAGAAAAGTTTTAAACGTTTGCTCAAAACTTTCCTCCGGGAAGTTCAAACCATTTTCTGTCATCTTCACGAAAACGGGGGTCACCCAGCAAAGTTTCAAATTAGTGAAAACGAATTACTTAAAATTTACCGATATTTACCGTGTGGACTTTGTCAGGAATTCCAAATTTTCGAATTTTTACAAATTTTTTACAGGTTTGAAAATGAGACCATATAAATAGCAAACTCAAGAAGCTTTATGAACATTGAGAATCCGATAAACTGCATGTCCCCATGTTCCACCATAAAGTGACCGACGACTTGAAAAATATGTGCGTACGAGTGTCCTGATTAAAAATCACCATAAAGACCTAAAACTGTTTCATATGTCAGTACGGTATGTTGGTTATTTTCAAACGAATAAGAATTACAAATGGCGTAAGATGAGAGGTACCCTGCACCTGTCAGCTTCTGATATTTCCAGTTTCTGTTGAAATACTATAGAGACCTGTGATGTCAGTGGAGTCCGATCTTAAAGTTTGATTAAAAAGAGAATATAGGTCTACAGAATGCATCCTGGTGACAGAGTCATACGCCAAAACTCGCTTGATCTTGTAGTCTTTCTGAAAGTCACGATTGGCAGCCATGTGCTCGCCAGCAGGGAAGGCTAGTGTTTTTATTCCTTTTCGGTCCGCGTAAGTAGTTATCAGGTAAAAGACATGGGCTTTATTTCACTTTGTGAGCGGTAGTGTCACAAAATCAGACCATACCTTTTACTTTGCGGTGCTTCACAGAGTTCAAAAAAGTATCTTGCTTTGCGACCTGCAAAGAATGCGTTCCATTTCTCAGCAACAATATTTATTTTACCTTAAAGCGCCACTATCTGTATCTTTCTGCACTTTGTTAACCAAAATAATTTCATCAAATCATAGGAAAGATGTTTTTGATTCCCGTTATTAAGTTATGTTGTCTTTGAAAATTTCACCATTTCAAATCGTATTGATTAGTTCTTAAAATCTACGTTGTATGTGCATTGTCCTAAAAGCTGTGGTCATATTCCATTAAGGATTTTTGCACATAACAAGTTGAATTTAATTTTAAACCATAATAATTGGGAGGGGGGATGCCATAAACAGCTGGTGGGGGCTCTAATAAATGACCATACTTCTGTAGACCTTTACACAGAACAAAATTAATCTATTGATGTTGTGGATTGCAATTTTCTTGGTACATTCTTATGCATGGCAGTTTTTGTCTCACTCAATCAAAACCTGGAACACACACAAGAAACAGAAAAGAACCGCCATTTCAGTAACCTGGCCAAAGTGGACTTTGTCAAAGACGGGTAGTTGTACATAGGTGACAAATTGCCATTTCTTTACAATATCCCTCAGGACAATTCGGTGATTTCTTGACTGGACTCCAAACTCAACCTATGCTATCTACTCCCTTTACAGCATCAGCAATCAAAGTACAGTCTATGTCTTTCCTGTACACCTACTCAACTTTGTGAGATGCTAAGTCTCCCAGCCACACTATAGGTAGCAGCATAGCAGAATGTAACCAACATGTTTATTTCTTGTCACTTACTTGCTGAACATAAAGTCTGGTAAAAAAAGACACTTATAACGTCGGTGTAGCAATGAAAGGAAGCTCTGGCTTTGATCACTATAAGACCATCCTTGATGGATCACAAACTGTACAAACAATACTGAGAACTGGGTAAAAATGACACTTTATTCAAAAATAAAAACATGGCAGCCTAGTACCCCAAGTGGAAAGTACAAAAGTCAA
>LD344306.1:7437-18634 GCA_001465055.1 Ptychodera flava | reverse complement strand
ATGCCAGGTCTCATACCGGGTGGTGGTCCCATCATCTGTGGCGGCATTCCCCTCCCCATCATTCCCATTGGCGCTGTGGGCAAAAAGTAGAGTGAAGTTAGATAGGAGCATTTACACTCCTGCAGCAGTAACTGTTTAATAACAGTGCTTGTGAAGAGCTATTTCTTGTTCTTTGCAAAAAATCATGTCAAACGACTTGTATTTAACTTAGCCATAGCCTGTGCATAATGTCTACATGTCATTGATCACAACTGAATTTTAATCCAGACTTTAATTCATTTCTGAGTAATAACATGGCATATTGTTTACCACACATTGTGTTGGCACTGCTCATACATTGTCTTTTTCACGTATTTTGGGGAGAAGGTAAAGAACATTATTATACATCTACCATCGAGAACAATAGAATTTAGCGTGCGCTAAAAAAGCCGTACGGAACTCGCGCCCGTTCCGTACGGCACGGTTTCAAGGCGCCCCATTCCCTGCGGCTGTATCTGCGCGTTCACTGTAGAACGGTTTCAAGGGACCCCTTGGACGAGTGCCAGAACAAGTCTCGCGCGCGCTCTGTACGTACGTATGTGTGTAGTGCACACACTCCAAAACTTGCAGATGCGCGTCCGAGGTAGTGTTCCACACTGGCGCGATAAAATCGGAAGAAAAATTGTTGACATTGCACGAAAACAGTCACTACTCTGACATTTTGATGCCCTGATCAGGAATGTAAGATGTATAATAATAAGGTTATTACGAAAATACCGCAAAGGATGCACTCGGACATTGGCGCCTCGCATCGCCCTCCGCTTCCCGTCGGGCGATACGCTGCGCCAATGTCCTCGTGCATCCTTTGCGGTATTTTCGTAATAACCTCATAATATGTACTTGCATGACAGCACTAAGAGAATGAAAAACATTTATTGCTATGGTCTCCATAATTGATACACACACATATAGCTTCTATGGATCCTGTGCATAATGAACAGGAAGGATGAATGCAGTCTTTCTCCTTTACTTAGTCATGTCATAAAAAGTTCAAATTTATTGACAAACCTTGTCTAGGTGGTGGTCCTCCTGGCCTTGGTGGAGGGTACTGTTGTGGTGGTGCAGCTGTAAAAATAAAAACAATAATATTTCTCAGGAAAAACTTTATCAGTTTCAAACCCAAAAACTTTATCATTGACACTTTTCAGGTTACAGTTTTTACCAAATGTTAGGGAATATAAAGGTAGTTTACAAGGCCTGGTTACTAAAAAACACAGCTCTTAATGTGACAGAGTTTGTATACTGTGACAATGATACTAGACTAATATGACAGGGAAACCAAAAGACATTTGATTGCTTGGTACATAGTGCTCAACTGCTCATGAAAAAATTGAAGGTGTAGTGTGATTGATACGTAGACAAAATTACTTGGGTTTGGGGGTGACACTGCAGCTTAAAGAAACAAAGCATTCAAGCACTTCACGTTAGCATAGATAATGCTGAACTGCAAAATGACTTGGCATGTGCATCAATCTGTACAAAACTGGTGTGTGTGCCTGAACAAGACAGTTTGAAAATCTTATCCCTCTATAAAGCCAGAATTTTTATCACATTCTTTGTGAACAGCAACAGGGCTGAAATGCAGGAGTGTTAAATGGCCTGAAGCGCAATGACTGCATTCGGTAGATTATGACTGAAGAAGAACAAGCACGTCATTACGACCATCTGTCACAGACATCTCACACTTTTCAGAACTATAAAAAAACATAAGTATCTGAAGTAGCACATACAGACTGCAGCTCCTCTGCTCTGTGGTGTCATAACTTGCTGTGATGGACCACCCACTCCTCTGACAGGTCCTGTCAAACCTGCAGGAGCCTGTCCAGTCGGAGCTGAAGGCACTCCTCTGCCCGCTGCTCGTCCTATGCCTGGCCCACCGGCTGCTCCTGGAATTGGTACTCTAGGTAAACCTTCCTGAAACCACAGATGAAAGAAATGTTTATCAATTAATTATAAAATTTTTATTATAATGATGGCAATACTAATTCTGCCCAAAATATGGATAATTTATACACAGCTACAATTTTTTTTTATAGCTATCATACAGAACATGCTTTTTTTGTTGGAGTAAAAATTTTTAATGCAGAACGCAAAGAAATTTTTAATGCAGAACAATGCAAAGATTGATGTAGTTATTTTCAGTACAGTTATCGTTCTACAGGTTTTTGATATCTTCAAAGTGTTTTATACATTTCCCAGCTTCAATACAGTACTCAGAGTCCTGAAACAGCTTGAAAACACAGTATGTAGATTTGAGTACATCTAATATTATCTTAAAATCACCAATAACAAATAGTCTGCAAGCAATACACAAGTATGTTTGAGTAGCTGTATGATTTGTAATATTTCTGCAACTAATAATCACACTGTTAGGTGAAATACTTGATTCAAAACCGTAACCCTAGGGCACTTGCTAAGTTCATTTACTGGAGTAACACCGACAAATGACAAAGGTTTATAAACTACTCACACTTGCTGGAGGTGGTCCTTCAACTGTCATTGACACTAAATGTTCTCCCCGAAGTAAAACAAGCCCAAGTACTCTCTTTTCCTCCCTTTCTGGCTGTCTGGCATTCTTGGGCCGTATCTTCCTGAACTCCTCGCAGTCCCCAAGTATGAGGTTCATGTGTTTGTCGAATGCTAAGAAAGTCCCTATGAAGACACGGCCATCTTGGATGGTTATCCGCATCCTATAGTTGATGTGTTGGAGCATCTTTGAGCTCTTTCCGACTGTCTGAAAAAAAAGAGGAATGCCAACTGAGAAGACATCTCGTATTTCATTTGGAATACAATATAATTGATTTTATGCTGCTTCGGGTATTTGAATGAATCTTGATGCTGCTCTCAGTCTCTGGTTATGATATTGCAAACATTTCGAGCAACATTACCTTCATTTGGAGGACATGACCAGGATCTTGGGCTTACAAATATTATTTTACTGGAGTACCCACTTCTGTTTGCAACGCCGGTGATTGTAATTTAGTTAAGCTTGTATAAGTATTCCATGAATCGTATTGTTCCACAACATGCATCAGGAGAAACAAAGGCTAAATCATAAATGCAAGTACAGTAAAATATCGGACAATATCTATTTTTGTAGTGATGCACACATTTGTACCATTTAGAGAACAACAAATACCATACCATACCATAGAGAACAACAAATCTTTAACATCCACGGAAATGCTCAACTTCAAACTACGCCGGTTTGTTTATCGTGAAATCCTATGCCCAACAATGTTAGCTTCGTGAATATACTAAGGTTCCACTGACAACTGCCTTCATGATTTACCAACATAGGTCTGGTTTACAGTTTTACTGCATTGGAGAGAAGCTGATCGATGTTTTGTGCGATATTCATTCGGCCAAAATTTGGTAGCTCCATTTTCATAGGGATCGCTCTTTAAAGTTAAGGGAAATTGGTTGACTCAATGTATAATTATAAAAAACAGGCCACAAATACATGTACCACCCGAGGGAAACGTTCAAATGTCGTACGAGAAACCATTGTACACGCCGAGTGAGTAAAATTGTTTTGACAAAGCACTCTAAAGTCACGATATCTTACGAATAAATATCTCTAACAGTTTTCACGTCATGATATAAATCGGCGTGAAAACATAAAATAAAAGTATGTAAGATTACTTTGCTTCAGACTTACCATGATTGCAGCTTCGGTGACGGCGGATTACTTGGATAGAATTTCTTTGGTTGTTGCCGGTTTGTAGCAGAGTCAGATGTTAGTCTGAACGCCAAGCGTACGTTTCACTACAAGCGCGACGCAAATTTCATCCAATCAGAGAAGATGTTGTTAAAATGTATTTTCGGGGAGTTTTGTAAACAAAGTTGTGATTGGTTTACTGTAGCCCTCTAACCCGGAAGTGAAACTACGTTCCAGTCATGAAGAAGTGGCGCTAGCTTTGTTTTGGCTGGTGTTTTCTTCTTTTCACGACAAATTTGCAACAGTATGGACGACTACGACAATGAATTTGGGGGTTGGGATGATGAACTTTCGGTAAGTAGGTACTATACATTGAAAGGACAAGGTTTTGAACTTTAATGGGAAAAGGTATCGTTCCGAAAGACCAGTTTTGGGATTCAGTTTTGTTTACCGCAACTGCAGGAAGGATGGAGACACGTGAACTTGGCCAGGTTAACCTTTCGTATCGGACACCCTTGGCACTTTCACGTAAACCTGCACTCAGTCGATCGAAAGAACATCGATGTATTGGAAGGGTACTGGCGATTTATTTAATGTTGAAATCCCTTGACACACTTGATTTAAACATCAGTGTTCAATAACTTATTGAAGTTTGAACACTGATGAATAGAGATGTATGAAAACGTCTTGCATACGATAAGCAGCAAGACATTTATCCTTGCCAGAGCGCCCGGGTGTCACCAGGCCTTGCTGCGAAAACGAGCCCTGCCACTCCTTGACGTGTTCTGCTGACTCCAATGACCAACCTACCCGAGTGGCAGAGGCTACGGATTCGCAGCAACACCAGGCCTAGACTATTTAGCCTTTAATAATTATATTTTATAATTATTTAATAATAAATATGGTCAGATGTATAGTTGCAGCAGTAGCAGGGATTGCACAGTACCTTGACGCATGCGGTGACTGTACTGCCTCAGCATACTCTCTGAACAGTAAATAATAGGAAGGGAGGTGACTCTGACTTCCAAGCAGTGCACAGGCCTTCAAATAACTCATGTTCTTCACTGCTGCTTCTTGATTTCGAAAATTTCTACCGTATTGGGACAGGTCGATAGGTCTTGCATCAAGCTGGCCTGGTTTTAGACACTCGGTTGTGCATCATGTGAAGCGTTGGCCATCGAGAAATGATGTGTCATTGAGAATTCAGTGCATTCAGATCCTGAAGGCAATGCATCTGGTTTGCATAGATTCAAAACTAGTGTATCACACTTGCATGACGTTGGTGATGCATGGATTGACCATTAGCATTTAGGTATGCTGACATCATTGACAGAACGGCCAATAACTGCCAATTGGTGTAGCCTGTTGACAACAATTGTCTTTTACGAAGAAATCTTATTCAGACTGAGAGACTTTGTCCTTCATATTCAAAAATGAAAATGTTTGAATTCCTTGACATGAATTAACATAAAGAAATAAAGAAAGAGATAATCCATTTCATGTGAACAATAAGTCACTGCATTTCTTAGCTAGTTCAAGATATCTCAATTATTGAATTAGTTTGGAAAATTCAAAGAAGGCAATGCTGAACTCTGGTAAACTTACCCTCTGATTTGTGGTTTGATAATCAACATGAGAGTGCATCTAGTGATGACAATGTTTGTATCAAGTCTACTGGAGATGTTGGAACGCTGTGCTCATGATGATTTCGATAACAAAGACTCATACCATAGACTGTTGAGAAAAATGTTTTTCTCCAGGTTTATGCTGATACCAAGTATTTGTTCAATTACAACAGCATACACCTTTCAAATCACCAAATTCTACATGTTATTGTGTGGACAGGAGAGAGACAGCTCTGGTCTGTGAACAGTGACAGTAGCCATTAGGAATATCTTACATTCATATTCTAGCAATGGCGTGGGTTTGATATCCCTTTCAAAAGATCCTTGCTCAATCATGACAATGGGTTAAAAGTTTTTGCCACCCTTCTTCCAGTTTTATCTCATTTCATCCAAGTATGCTAGCACAAAACTATCACTGAAGTTCTTATACATTTTTCCAATCACAGGACAAAAATAGAATATGTGGTTTGCTCACAGATGACAATGCTTTCGTATGTAGTACAGTAAAATAAGCGAGGTTACCATAATACTGGTGATAAAGCTGTGAGACTTGTTTCTTTCAATCTATCTAAATGTACAGGGTTCAGGGCATTTCATGGAAGAGCAAGAACAGGATGATGCAGCAATTCAACAAGAATGTTTGGAGAATTTCTCCAGTAAAGACTATATCATGGAGCCAGGTGTCTTTAAAGATCTTCAAACGTATGTAACTACTCATTATCTCCCCCAGTTTTCATACATAGAATGTTGTTGAAATGTTTTGAAACAGGAATTTCCATTTCTGAGTAGACTTTCACGTAGAATGCACCTCCTAGACAGATGTTCAGACTCAGATTTTTATGATTCTTGTTTTGGTCTACCACTTGTTGGAGGCTTATTGTAAAGCTCTCAGAGCAAGAATGATTTTCACCATCTTGGTTTTGCAAAAATGGAAAATTTTATTTTTTCTCATAGAGTTATCACAGAGATGGCGGCCATTGTGAATTTCAATATCAGTAAATATTTCCAGTATTATTAGTATATGTTTATGTAGCTTTGAATCTGTATCAGTTGAGGTATATCTCTGATAAAACCCCTTGGCTGCCATGGTAGCTGGACTTGTTCAAAGCTGAAAGGTTGAAAGAAAGATGGGCTCTTTTGGTTGGTTTGTTGATCTTAGGGCTGTGCCACTAGGTAGAAGCCATGTGTGACAGGTATATTTTGTAAATGAATAAATGAAAATAAATAAAGGAGGGAAACATATGTAACTATGCGTTATGTATACACATTGTGTACTCATTTCCATCTTTATTTCCTTTGGGTTACAAACACTACTTACAATCTCATGGTAAATTCAGCTGGGCATTTTCATCAACAACTGACTATTTATTTCCACCACATCATGTATATATTGGAAAGAAACTTGCACATAAAGTTCCAGTTGTTAAGAGGACAGAGTTTTATTGTCTCATCAGGTATTTCAGAGCAGGTGGCGCTCCAGAGCAGGTCGTTGAACTTCTCTCAGAAAACTACAGTGCTGTAGCGCAGACAGTTAATCTGTTTGCAGAGTGGCTTATATCAACAGGTAATTAGTTTAATTCTGAAATCCTGAAATTTTGCTTTCTCAGAAAATGATAAAAAAATCATGTGTAATTTGGTGATGTTAAATCAATGTACAGGCTTAGTGTGTGTTACAAGGTTATGAACTGCAAGAGTTAGTTAAATGGGCTTGAAAGTCTGAAACCAATTCTGATATCAAAATGTTGACTTGGACTGGTTATACTAAATCTCATTGCCTGAATACTTGGGTTTATGTGTCCGAGAGCAGGTGACAATTTGCCCGACGCCAGGAGGGCAACCCATATATTCAGGCAATAATATTTTTATTACATGCCTCTTCACAGTAAACCCTTTTCCTGCCATACAGTATCACTTCCCCATCAGCCAAGTCAATAAAAAGCGGTATTGAGCCAAAACATGACGTATTTTCACTCACTTGGCTTGGTCTGTTATAGCATCTTTAGTCCAAAAAAATCAAGTTTACATTATTTATGTTTTCAATGGCCTTCAAATGTACAGTATTATGTTAAAATACACCATATGGAATATGTTGTGTTTCATTAATTTTAACCATCTTGACCTGATGGTGAAATATGGACTTGGCAGGAAAAGGGTTAATGCTATGTGACATTTAGTTACTGCAGGGCATTTTCAAACAATTTTACCATTATCGATAGGTATCAAACAGATTTTAACAAAAGTCAAAATAGCAGTGCACGTATGGATATTTTACATCTAGTGTTAAGCGTCTACTTTGACATCGAAAACATCGAAGGGCTTCACTGGAGCGGGTAACCATGGAAACCAGTCAGTATATCATTCACCAGCCCACTAACTTCCTGGCTGTTCCTATTCAAATCAATGCACTGATTTTCCCTCACATCGACAAGTAATAAATAATCATATGCTGTTGACTTTGGTGCTCAAAGGGTTAAATGGGCTTGAAAGTCTGAAACCAATTCAAAATGCTGACTTGGACCGGTCAAACATATGCTGTCAAGCTGGTTTCAAAACTGGTAGGGCCATCCCAAGGAGCGTATATGGATCAAAATAGTCAAAGGAAATTTCTATTTGATCAAAGACCTTGTGACTGGGTCTTTGTTATACGAAAAAATTCATCAAGAAACACAAAGAAACAAGAATAGGATTTGCTTTTTGGTTGCAAAGTGTAAACTTGTGTTTGAAATACTCCTTATGTATCACACTCAGGCGAAATGCTGTAAAATGCTATCTAACATGGCTTTCTTATTGTAACAAACAAATACAATAAAAACTCTGGCATGCCTTTTCTAACAAAGATTCAAATTGAATTGTCAGGATGTGGTATCAAATATAAGTAGAGTCTGTAAAGTTGCCAAAGTATCCTCTTACACGGTCATACCAATATGACATGCTCATTTAATCAGTGGAAAGCTGCTCTTCTGAAATTAGAAATAACCACGTATTGAAATTTTTTCCCTTGAAAATTAAAAGTTACGTAAAAGTGCATGATGCAATGTAATTACAGGTGTTAATGCAGCTGAAGTACAACAGATGGTGGAAAATCACATGAAAACATTGATCCTGAAACACTTTGACCCAAAGAAAGCTGATTCCATATTCAGTGATGAAGGAGAGGTATGGATGCAGTATTTATAGAAATCTTTACACTATGAAAAGGATTCATCAGATTACTACCCTGGTCATTTTTCGAGGTGGTAACTGCTGAAAATATATGTTTGAACAGAATTAAAGTAATTTTTAAGGTAGAATGTGCCTCAGTGACAGCTATTCAAAACTCTAGAACTTTTACAATTTTCTTCTGCTCTACCACTTGTTGAGGCTCATTTACAAGCTCTTGGAATAAAAAAATTTCACCTGCTCAGTTTTTCGAAAATTGAAAATTTCGTTTTTCCCGTAGAGTTAACATAGAGGTTGCGGCCACTTTGAATTTCAAATATCAGTAAATGGAAAATGTTAATTTGTTTCTCTAGTACATGTACTTAACTTTGCACAGTGAGCCCTCATTTTTATTCTTGATTTGGTAAGAGAAAAGTTTAAAGTTTCACTGAGGAAAGTTTTGAGTCTCTCACTTTTGAGGCGCATCCTACCTTGAAGGAGATATTTAATTATTAAACTACTTGGTGAATACTGAAGAAATTGCTTTGGGTGTACTTGTGGCTGTGAAATCACAGTATACAAAGTTGAATTATTTTATTCACCTGATTAACTAATTTCACTCTCTAACATGTTGATATCACCTTTGAACAGACCCCGGCATGGCTAGAAAACATGATCCAACACTCAACATGGAGGGCGCTGTTCTATAAATTGGCTGAGGAGTACCCAGACTGTCTTATGTTGAATTTTACAATCAAGGTATGAGTGTGCTGATGCATTATTTTGTATGCAAATATGAAAAGTGAAGCAAACTTCTTCAAGACAACAGACTTTTGTGCAACAGTGACCCAGTTTGTCTCTTCGTGAACTTAATCTATCATATTTTTATCTTTCATTGTATAAAAGGATTATAAAATGCAGATATGAAAGCCACGAGTCACATACTAATGTAGCATTGATGTCTGACATAATCAGTGACAGAAAAATGATGTTTCTGTGCCGTAAACTGTGTTCAAGTTTAAGAAAGATATCGTCCGAACATAGTAACCACAGAAGCATGGATTACAATGTAATAATGTCTTCCTGTCTTCTTCAGCTAATATCTGATGCAGGTTTTCAAGGGGAAATCGCCAACATTTCCACGGCGTGTCACCAAGTTGAAATTTTCTCAAGGGTGCTGAGAACTTCAGTGTCCAAGCTGCTTGAGGGCAGTGAAGAATTTGAAAAACAACTTCCTGAATTTACAGTGAGTGGGATGCCTATGGCTTATAATGATTGGTGATCTTTACAAAAAATCAAACACTGTGTATACTATATTATGTCTTGTACCAGTTAAAACTGAAGGTACAGGTATCACTGTTGAGAGGCTTAGACACTTAAACGTTTACTCAAAACTTGTATAGTTATTCATGATTTAAATCTTAGATTAGACAAGCAGTCTGCCATAAAAGATTTAGATGTCAGGAAATTTACCATGCTTGTGTTATAATAGACTGAAAGATCCATCATTTTAGGGCACTCTCTCTGCTCCCCTCTGTAAAGAGGTGGCAGCATAGAAAGCGTCCTCAAGTGACGGCTCTTTCAATATAGTGTTGTAGAGCATAAGATTGAGCACATTTTCAATGTGCACTGAGCTGAGGAAGATCGGATTCCATTATTTCAGTACACCAACAGCAAAACTGCATGTTTTCTCTGACAACATTGAGGCTATCTATATGAAAATGACCCATTATTATGTACATGGTTGAATGAAAGCCACTGTTGTTATCAGAAAGAAAATATGTGCAAATGAAACAGATGGGTGTCATTTTCTATACCTTAAATTATATGTAGTAAAGGATACTTTGCACAGATTACAGAAAAACTTTTCCTGCCAGGTCAGTTGAAACTGCATGGAATTAAGGGTATTCAGAGGCTTGCATTTATAGGACATTTTACTTCCAAGTCAGTGAAGTTCAATATTGTGTACAAATGACAGCCAACCAAGTCCAATGACACACGCCATGTTTCTGTGGGTTTTAGGGTGCACAAACTGCAAAGTTGAGTACAAGTATGTCACATTCTTCTATACAAGATATGTCAAGATTGTGAAAATAGGTTCTACTGACAGCTCCGTACCATTTGTTCTGACTGGACAGAATGGAGGATGAGGGGTCCAACAGAAAAAGAGTTAAATTGTGTCCTTCTAGAATGACACATTCATTTTGCAGATGTGTTTTATGAAATCACAGATGCAATCAGTAAATGTCACTGTCTATCTCTCTATAGAAAATGGTTTGTCATGGTGAACATACATACCTGTTCTGTCAAACATTGCTTCAAGTGTTGGGACTGGACCAACATGCTGGATCTGTCATCAGGAGGGTTACAGAAGAATTACAGAAATCAGCAATGGAGAGGTCTGTGAAAATCATTGCCACGTTCACATGTGATTTATCCCTGTTCATAATGCTTCATCTTGATTTTATAGGTTCTCAAAAATTAAGAGCAAATTGACTTTATTTTAATATTCATCAGAAGTTAGTTAAAAGTTACTCCTTATCTGGTAATCAGGCTTAACCCTTTTCCTGCCAAGTCGGTGAAAATCCGCTTGAAATTCGGTGTAGCTAGAAGCTGAGCAGCCACGGTCGTTATCCTCCTAAGGCGGTGGAAATCGGGCTCCTTTTTGGTACCCCCTTTCCTGCCTAGTCGACGGAACTACGTGTAGCAAACCCTTGCTCACGCTAGGGGTCGT
>LD344305.1:26389-47562 GCA_001465055.1 Ptychodera flava | reverse complement strand
CCCCCCCTGCCGTTAATTGTGCTCGTTCCCTAAGTGGCAACGGCAGTTCAACCAGTTGCCTATAGTATAGATGCTTTGACCATGGAACTGCCTCCATGTTTTGACTAAGTGCCTGCTGGCAAATATGCAACACTGAAACTTTTCATTGAGTATACTCCATGTCCGTTGTATAAAATGGCCGTTGTCTGTACAATTTGCAGCGTAATACATTTCATGCTTTTTGAATTTAAGTTTCATCCGTCTTAGCCGATGTTCATTTGCAATACGGCCAGCCCATTTATTCTCCTCGCAGAGAAGCACGACTTTGGGTGCTTTGCACCCGATAACCCTGCCTCACTGTGTGTAAAAAACCTAAAGCATTGACATGAAAGGAGAACAGTCCAACCATTTCACACATTTTGGTGATGGAATAAACCTTTTAATCATCTGGCACGTCATGTTATCACCACATTAGAACCGTTTCACACTTGATATGCTCGCTGAAATAAAAGTGACAAAATCGCCGCCGAGAAACAATAGGTCTTCAGCCACATTTACAGAGAATCAGCGGACATGAAACAGGATCGGCATGAAAAATAAAGGATCAGGCGAAAAAATAAAGGATCGGGGCCTATCCTGTCAAACAGCCTAGGGAGAACACTGGTGTTGAAAGATTTCTTGAGGGAAATTTGAGAAAAGTTAAAGTCTGTCACTTTCGAAGTGCATTACAAGCTCTAGACTAGGTATCAAGATGGAAACCTGTTGAATCATGGATGTTGTGGATCATAGTGTAATATCTAGGTGTGTATTTTTTCAACAGCTCCACTACCCAGTAAATACTGTGCAGACCATCTAACAAACATTGCCATGGCTGCAAGTCCAATTAGCAGTAAACTTATACTTCAACAGCCGGACCTTCAAGAAGATGAAGTGCAGCCTATTATATTGAAACTTGCAGCTAGAGAAATCGGAGATTCCAACATATTAGGTAACTTTCCTTGGCAGATGCATGTAACGAGTGATTTTGACTCATATGCTAGAATGTTTTACATTTGTCATGTATAGAAAAGACTTGACAATTACAAGGATCATTCACGCACTTGTAAAGTTTGACTTCAAGAGATTGTCTTTTATGTCTGTTAAGTATTAATTTCCAACTCAAGGGCTGTTTTTTTGTGCTTTTTCTAATTCTGCTCTACACTCTACATTGAGAAAAACGTGACAGGAATTGTCATAATTTATCATTTTCAGTATGATGGTGCCATTGATACTATTTTATGTTGAGCTATTCTATCCAGGGTGATTTCTTTAGATATTAGGGTCATGCATAAGTATGAACAGGTTTATTGGGTCATGTAAGAAATGAATTTTGGCAATTCATCTTTGGTATGTAAACAAGGCAACTTCATCCACATGTTGGCAATATTTTATTTAACAGCAACATTCAGATACTAAAATGTTACCAATCTTCTCTTTCTTTTCAGACTTGCCCCTCTCTGAATTGACCCTTCATGACTCAGAAAAAAGATGGCTTGTTGTTGGTATTTGTGTGAATAAAATCATCAATCCCTTGCTGAGAAAACATGTAGACTCCAGGTTGATGACTCTTTACTCATCATTGAAGAGCATACACCAGATTGACAACCAGAGTTATTCAAATCACTTGAAGACGTTTCCAACAAAAAGTCGAGGCACACTTCATTATGAAAATATTAACAAAAATGTTGCATTGAAGAGAAACCCAGCAGCATTTAACTATAATGTTACAAGTCATGTTGACTTTGCAAAGTTATTTTTACTCCCCCACATGGCAAAGTTTTCAGCATTTGATGAAACTTGTGATGCATCTGCTTTGTTGGGATTGATATGTAACATACAAGGAAAGGTTTTTGATGCTGATTTGAGAAAGGAGGCAGAGATTTTGAGGTCAAATATTCGGAATTCTTGGGCTCACTGCAATTTCACAGATTGGGATGAACTGAAATACTTGGACAGTTTTAAAGTGATGTACACTTTGATCAAGCGGCTCAATCTGTCACAAAATGAAGAAGAAAAAATAAGATCAGACCTGACAGACTGGGAAAATAAAGGTAGGATTACCCTGATGTCATTGAGGCAGCCCACATGCATGAGCACACACAAGCATATTTATCTATCTATCTATCTGTCTGTCTATCTATCAACATAATAACAAACTACTTCAAGTATAAAGCAATATTTATTTTTGCTGATATCTCAGCAATTTAACTCAATAAACCATCCAATCTCCTGTAAAATTGAACCCTCAGTTGCTTAAGTTTTTCACACCCGCCCTTGTTTCTTTATTTGTAAGTCAGTGTCTTTTGTACTCAACAATGTAACATCATATTGAGTGAAGTCAGTGTTTGCACATTCAAAGCTTGTTCTATTTGAGCGAGTGACAATGTGACAGTGTCATTGCCAAGATGTGAATGAGAGATCGGCAAAAGCCAAATAAGTGATATAGGACAAAGGCGCTGTGCAAATTTAGTACTGATAACGTCTGGCACGGCAGGCTTATGCTTAGCTGACCACCAGTAAAATTTACTTGTATGGCTACTCATTAAATTTGACCACAGTTTTTCAGGGCTGTTTCACCTTTTGTGATATCTTCCAAAGGACAGTTTCACAAGCATTAACAGATGCATGATGAATAAGCAAATTGTATGAAGCAGGATCCAAACACTTTGCACCAAAGCCACGTCACCCCATACAACTTTGTACCAAAACCAGTTTTTACCAAAACCACCCAAGTATGCAACCTTGTCCCATGTCACTTTGCCTCAAGTACCACCTTGTACTAAACCACTTCGCCCCAAGTATAGTACCATCATACCAGCAACCGACTTGCCCTAAAAGCACAATGTATCACAAAGTTGTTTTTACGTGCACATTGGAAGCATTAATATTTCAAGACATTTTGGCTACCTTAAACCATTTATTCTTGCACAAAACCATACATGATATAAATAGAAAAGAGAAAAACGCAAATGTGCTGGTGAAACTGCATTTCTGTCACCAATTACCTACCTGTTTGTACTTATAGGACTTCTTCCCTGACTGCTCTCTAACCGCAGATAAGATCTTTAAATCTCACCTCAAACCCCCCTTGGTCTATAAATAATTACCCACGATACACCAGTTTTTTCTCTGCGCTCATAACACTTGGACGTGTATTGAAGAAGCTCTCTTTACCGCTTGGATTTTATCCACTCTAGATCGCTTTTCGATGTTTTTTTTTCGGGAACTCACTGGACAGCTAAGTGTATCTTCACTATTGTTGAGCCGTTTTTTGTGTACTTTTTTATTATTATTATTTGTTTATTTCGGTCAACATTAGTCCATATAAATTACACAAAGGAAATACAGATACTGTGATACAAAAATACAACTGGTGTTGGATATACTATCCATATATAAAGTCCTTCACTAACCTTGAAAGATCGATTTCTCCACAGGTTACGCAAGTCAGAACTGTAAAACAGTACATCATTAACCATTCTTACAATTGTATTTTCACTGTAAGATATTCTTTTCATCAGACTATACATTTGCTTTCGTAAAAGAGCATCAAAACTATCAATCCTATTAGAAACAAACATAGAGCTAGCACTACTGCGTCTCTCATAGCCAAGAAAAATGCGAGCTGCATTATTGTAACCAACTTTCACTTTTTTCAAGACACCAGCAGTATAATTAACCCACAGATTACCACCATATAATTGGTAACAATATGCTCTGAAAAGATTACACTTTACATTCAATGAACATAATGAAAATTTTCTCAAAAGCATATTTGCAGATACATATAATGCTCTCTTTTGACGCTCAATGTCTTCATTATCACTAAACTGGTCCGTCACCAAATACCCAAGATGCTTTTTCTTTGCTACAAATGTAATTTTCATACCATTAAGATAAACAGATGGAGTACCGGTATATACAATCTGAGTGCGTTTTGAAATGACACACATGCATTGGGTTTTCTTCGTATTAAAAGTAATGTCATGCAGGTCGCCATAGTGGCTACATATGTCAACCAGTTTTTGAGTTCCCTTGACAGAAGGGCTGATCAAGCAGATATCATCAGCGTACATTAAGTGATTTATGAAAACACCACCTATGTTACATCCCACTTTTGAATTAATCTTGTACTCAGATGATCAACATAGACATTGAAAAGCTTCGGAGATAAAACTCCTCCCTGCTTAACACCATTGACTACTGTAAAACTGTCAGATATGCAATTGGCCCAACGAATGAAAATATTCTGAGTTCTGTACCAGACAAGGAGAAACCTTACGAAAAGAATTGGTACATTTCTAGAGATCAGCTTTTTAAAGAGTGTCTAGTGATTAACTCGATCGAATGCTTTAGAAGCATCCATAAACGTAATAAAAACGTTGCTACCTCGTTTCCTATAATAGCTAATTATTTCTTTCAAAACAAACACACACATGTCAGTAGAATGAGAAGGCTTAAAACCAAATTGGTAGTGTGATGAATCAAGATAGCAATCAATCTTGCCCAAAATAACAAATTCTATGACTTTCGAAGCAATTGTTGACAGTGCAATTGGCCGATAATTGTTTTTGTCAGTAATGTTTCTATTTCTGTCTTTAATAATTGGGACTAAAATAGTAGCAGAGAATCTATGAGGACACAAACCATGCAAAAGCATGGCAGTAAAACACATACTCAAAAGTATATACACCTTTTTGCTGGCAAAAATAAAATGCTCAGGCGAGAGGAAATCAGGCCCTGCCGATTTCCCTAATTGTAAATTACTAATAGCATTTTTAACATCAGTGGGAGATATATGAATAGTATCATCCATTTTGCACCCATCAATACTATCAAGAACAAATGTTTTTTCTCTTGTTGAATGAATCACATTAAAAAGATCACTGAAGTGTTTACTCCACATTTCAGCAATATTGGCATCGCCACTACAACCATGAATAGTACTAGGCCGGAGTGGAGATTTTGCATTTATTTTCCGAACGGAATGCTAAAATTTATTATAATTCCCTGTATTCAGATTTTTCGCAGTTGCATCAGCTTTGACTTGCTCAACATTACGCCTACAGATTCTCAAGGCATATTTAAAACGCGCATGCATCAAGCGTTTGAAGTCAAATAACGGACCATGCCTGGGTTTGCCACTTTCACGCCATAATTTAAAAGCGTCTCTTGCAATAGAATGAATTTCTTTGAGATGGTCATTCCATCCAGGAACCATATACTTGGTACTGTTACAGTGACTAGAAGATATCTCCATACCAGCAGAATAAAGACAATCTATAATATTGTCGTAGAAATTGGATATGCTCTGAGCATGATCAGTATTACCACAATGCATGTCAGCACAGCAAAGAGCATCAGTTGGAATAAATACATCAGATAAAAGTTTATCAGAAATGTCAAAATATCTATTACGTTGATTACAGTTCACCTTTGACCAGTTTATGTCTCTTCTATCATTATATCCATTGGTAGGTTTGCATGAAGGTAGTATACTAGTTATACAAACTATACTCAGAGGAAAATGGTCAGAAAGTATATAGTCATATAAAACAGACATGGATTTAATACATTGATGAGCGCTATAAGTTGTGATACAGTGATCCAACCAAGACGTAGTGCCATGAACGTCGCTAACATAGGTAAATGAGCTTTCATTGAGAAGGATCTCATCCGAAATACGATAACTGTATTCATTGCAAAAATCGTGTAAAGATGAACCAAAAATGGAATTTGCATCTGCATTCCAATCTCCGATTACCATATAGCTAAAACAGTCACTAGATTGGACAATGGAATGTATTTTACCTAAATAGGCTATAAAATCATCATGATTTTCACTGCTACAGGTTGGCATATAAACACACAGAATTAACATCTTACGATTAGTAATATCAAGCTCAATTCCTAATATTCTGTCGTCTTGAAATGAGCGAACTTTGATAGCATGACTGATGGATTTACGCCACAAAAATGCTAGACCACCATACGGTCTACCAATTAATATTTTTTCACTTGTATCAATTGGTGACTCACCATAGTAATCAAAGTCTGGATGAATCTCTGAGAGCAGAGAAATGTTGTCGTTGGTCAACCAGTGCTCTTGAAGCAAACAAATGTCATGGGTTTCACACAGTTCCCTCACTGCATTTATCGAGTTTTTCACAGAACGGCAGTTATATGACGAGATGCGGAGATTCATAGCTGTTTGCGTGGCTGGTAAAACTTTCGGATTAATACCCCTTCTGGCCAAGAGTTAGGATTTTGTAGTGTCTTCAAATTCATGGCATTGACAGTCACACAAAAGGAAGCATAAGATCTATGTTTTGTTTTAAGTTGTACACAGCTAACAACATTGATGTGTAACATCTCACCAATATACGAGATGATATGATCGGGTTTCGTGTCTGGCTGAAGCCTGGTGACAAATAATGACGATTTAGGATTGGCAGCTGACAGAATACTCGTGTCCTTTTTATTACCAAGCATAAAGTTGCGACGACCTGCCCTCCAGATTTTGTTACCAGTTTGTTGAGTGACTGTGGTTGGTGGTGGAGCTGAAGCGAGACTCTCACCCAATTTACACGTAGATAGATCAGACCTTTTACCTTGGACCACAGCGTCAGCATAACTGGAAGGGTTACGTTTACGGCGACCATATAACACTGTTGTGAAACCATCATCATTGTTGTCAGTATCAGGTGTTACCTCATTAACACTCTCAGATTCCGTATCGCATGCTGCCATCAATTCACTGGTGTCATCACAAACAACTTCATTTGCATTATTTCTTACATGAGTAGCAGGTGGGATGTCATTGACGGTATTGTCACAAAACTCATCAGCATGAAAAGTGGAATTCTCACGAGGACATAATTTCTCCGCAGCCTGCTTGGTATTACTTTACCAAGTACGAAATTGCCGATTTTATGGTTTATTTGACTGATATCCTCAGCAGTTCGTAAATAAAGACTGGACATAGTAGTAACCTCAGTTTTTAGACAATCGAGATCCACTATCATTCGGTTGAACTTAGACAAAAGGGACGACATATCGACGTAATTGTAATCGACTGGAGGTAATTTGGTCAGATCCTGAGCAACAAAAGTTGGGATGTTTTCAGGATCAACTTCAAGCTGAAGGGTCACTATATCCTGTACATTGGATTGCGATTTGTTCAGCCCTTGGCGTCGTATTACATCGCCTTTGTTCTTCTTTGAAGACTTTGTTCTTGATTGTATTTCCGGCGATTGGTGCCTTTCCCGCCTTTTGTTTTATTAGGCGTATCGTTTTTTCCCAATTGCCATTCTCGTCTTTTCTTTTCAATTTATCGGCCAGCTTTCTCGTTATTTATGTCATGAGTTTGCAAATCCGACGCGAGGGTGTTTGCGGACATGAAATGTCGAACCTCGATCTGCACGACAAGTGCCATCTTTGCCGCGCTTGTAATCGGTCCAATACTTGTGACATATGTCATAATTGGTCTGATTTTGATTTGGGACAATATTTCTTCTCCCACTGCGTTCGCTAGCCAACGATCCGTGAATTCTCCATCTACGCTAGCAAGTTCGGAACGCAGAATCGTTGGTTCAGATGACGGTGAAGTTCCTATGGCTCTGACCAACGAAAATATTGATCCCTCCGACCGGCAGTCAACTTCCTGGAATTGGGAAGACTCGATGATTGGTCAGGCGGATAAGGTAAGTGGTTCAGGTTTTGGGAGAATGATTGAAATGTCCGACATTAGTACCAGGGAAACCCGAGAGGTCACGGTAACTAGTGTAGGCAAACCTAACGTTGAAGTTAGGCAGGACTTGCGCCGCGAAAGATCGCCGAAGCGACGTTCTAGTCCGACTCATATCTCTTGCTCCAGCCGAGGCTTACGTCGAAATGATTTTCCGCCTCAGCGTTTTGAGGATAGACGTCCTCGCTCCCCTTGCAGAACTTACAGGGAGCGTGGTCAATCGCCCAATCAGTATGACGATTATAGGGCTCGATTGAGCTCTTCAGACCGTCCGACCTTCGACCCAGAGGTCGAGCACCAGAGATCAAAGTTAAGACGCAAACCTAAGCGTTTTAGACATGATTTCCATTCACCAGAGAGAGAGTGGCCGGTTACTATCATCGATCAAGGTTATATCATTCTGATTATTCTGATTCCGATGATGATTTCCCGAGGTCCAGACGTCGATATTCAACGTCTAGGCGTTTTGAACGGGACCACGACTTGAGTGGGGCATTGCACGCCATAGCAGAGTCACTATCTGTTCAGCAGCAAATGCTGATTAATGCTGGATTGGGCGGTACCGCTACGCAGCCTCATTTTGCTGAGAGAATGCCTTCTCGGCATAGCCCCCAGGATTCTGGCCGAGTGGGAGCATCGTGTGATGCACGTACCACTCTGCATCGCGGGCAAGAGACTTGTAGTGCTAGTGTTTTTTCCCTGTCGCGCGACATGAGGAAGGGGAAAAACAAGATGGCACCCAGACGATGACTCAGCGCTTCGTGGCATCTGGCTGTAAGAATGCGTCGATCAAATTACAACTGCGCCCTTCCTTGTGGTCTGTCTAATTAGTCCCCACTGACACCATCCGGGGAGACTTATAGGTTTGGTCCGTGTGTGCGTGCGTGCGTGCATGCGTCCGTCCATCTGTTCACCCAGATATCTCAGACAGATATCTCAGACACACAGGCGCTCCTTAGCTGGGCCGTCTGCTAAGTAGATCGATTTTCGGTTCGATTTATCGATCCCGTAGTCGATATGCCCGCCACTGCAACCTAAATACTCACAAGGTGTGCAACACAATCACTCAAAAAACACACCACCCGATTTGTCTACTGGCCGTGCGCTCACACAAAACATTCAGAACTACACTCCCATATACCTAGTTGGATCACAAATTTAACCATCTCCTCGAAAATCACGCCAAAGAGCGTGTTACTCGCGTCATCTTGAAGAAATCGGCCGTGTTTTGAGACTAAGCGGGGTGAAATGCAGCCTACAGAACGATTCTACCATATGACGTAATTTTTTCCACTGCTGATTGGTTCAACTGTACTTCACCAGTGACGTCTTGCAGTGACCTTTGTTTTGGCCGTTGATTAGCCAATCAGCAGTGGAAAAAATTACATCATATGGTAGAATCGTTCTGTAGGCTGCATTTCACCCCACTTGATCTCAAAACACGGCCGATTTCTTCAAGATGACGCGAGTAACACGCTCTTTGGCGTGATTTTCGAGGAGATGGTTAAATTTGTGATCCAACTAGGTATATGGGAGTGTAGTTCTGAATGTTTTGTGTGAGCGCACGGCCAGTAGACAAATCGGGTGGTGTGTTTTTTGAGTGATTGTGTTGCACACCTTGTGAGTATTTAGGTTGCAGTGGCGGGCATATCGACTACGGGATCGATAAATCGAACCGAAAATCGATCTACTTAGTAGACTAACCAACTAAGGAGCGCCTGTGCTCAGACAAGCCCTGGTCAATTTCTTTCAAACTTTGCACATCTGAGGTCACGTGACATTTTGTCAAAAGTCAATGAGCAACATATAGCTGAAAGACTATTTTTCACATTGCGTTTTTAAGCCCATTTTTATGAGAAAAGGGACATGTATATGTATATGGAGAAAAAAGCAGAAGACATATTTGTAAATTGTTTGTTAAGCGACAATCATATACGCATCTCTTGAAATTTTGTGGTTATAAGGTATAACAGTAGTGTAAGAATAATGAGGTTAGAATAAGTTAGTAAAGCTAAGTTGACAGTAATTAAGATTACAAAATTATACACTAAGCTGAGGAAATCTGAATGAAATAAATGTTGAAAAATATCAAAGTCATGGTCATCTTTTGTCTAATACCTTGTGTAAAAGGATAGTACCGTACCCCATACAGATGCACGTCGATTTGTTTCACAATGCGATCAAATTTGGCCATGTTAGAGGACTTTTAGTTTACACCACCATAGACTACTATGTATAAGTCAGCTGTCCATAGAATCCCATGTATAAGGCCAAGTAAAATAAAAATTTAGTTTCTCATCGTATTCATATTGCAAAAAGGATTCAGTGACACAGTTTTTAGTCCCCACGGATGAAGTCCAGGGGCTTTATAGATTGGGTCATGTCCCTCCGTTCACACAGATATATCAAATATTTTGACAAAATGTCACGTGACCTCGGTGACCTTTGACCTCAAATATACATATTTGTCCATTACTCAGTAACCACAAGTGCTACACCCTTCATATATGGTATGATGGGACACCTTATGACGCCACATATTGTACCTCATTAATTATGTTCATATCTAATTTTGAGCGAGCCAATAGAGCTAGAGGTCTGATTTTTGGTATGTAGGGATGACTTAGCAATTCATTTTTTTTGACAAAATGTCACATGACCTCAGTGACATTTGACCTGAAATATACATATTTGTCCATAACTCAGTAACCATAAGTGCTACACCCTTCATATATGGTATGATGGGACACCACATGATGCCACATATTGTACCTCATTAATTATGAGTAGTTTCACAATGTGCCAGTTGTGATCAAGTGCCATTGGCGCTATTTTTTAATGTTAAGAGCTATTACTCAGGCACGCATTGACCAGATTCTTGTATATTAGTTGAATTTGACATTTCACAAGCCAGTACCGGTACGTGGCACACCTCATTCTGTCCAACTTCATAAAAGAACATAAGTCGATGCCATTCTTACTATGTCTACTTGTTGTCAGTACAATCCGATATGGGCATTAGTCGCAGATAGGTCTTTCCTACCCATTTTGTTTTTCATGTTGATCATATTTACTTAAATTTAGTTACTTCCACTGACTAAATCCAGATTATAAGCAGGGACTTTGTCATTGTCAATGACTTATTAGACACTGTGTCAACCAAAAAAATTCAAATTTCAATAAATAAACGGATTAATACATAAATAATATATAATTAAATAAATAAACAGAAAGAAATATTCTCTCAGACCACAAAATATGCACATGGACTCAATATGGGTAAATATTAAAGATCAGATTAAATGCTGGGTAACTTTTAAAAATTGAATCATGGTTGAAAGTTTTAATGCACTCGATACATGTATGGATGCAGTGTTTCAGCCAGCGTGCGGCATTGCGACATTTGACGCAATTTTTTTGGTTTTGTCCAGATAAAATAACCGTTGTGGGTCACCATGACGCAATCTGCGTAGGCCATATTTTAGTGGCTATTGAATTTTTAGACGGTGCGTCCAGGACAGAAAACTACAGTTAACAATAAAATGTTGTAAGATGTTGAAACAGTTTACCCTCCTTCCTACAAAGTTGCAATGTAATGAAACAGTTTACTCTCCTTTCTACAAAGTTACAAATTCCCTGGTACGTAAAACAAACATTGTTGCTGATCGATACTACAATACATCACGGATGTACAACGTCCATGAATACGGTACACTGAGGCTTGGTTTTGCCTAGGTGAGTGCCGCGTACTGGTCGTCCTTGAGTTCAAGTTTTACCTACATTGCTTGCATCAAAATTTGGCCTGCAGCAACTCAGTTTGATAGTAAAAACCATAATTTCTTAGGAAACTTTCACAAACAGAGTCATTGTACAAGTGAAAAGGTGAAAAAACTGAGGTTTTCTGAAAGGTCAAATCTGGGTCATTTCACGTGATGTCATGAATGAAGACCCCTTAAGTACACAATTATGGTTCAAAAGAAACCACCTAGGGAGGGCTAATAGGTACAATCTTATGTTAAAAAGAAATTTCTTGGTGCCTTCCAATTTAAATGACATTTAGCTTGACTGTCAGTTTTAAATTATACTTTATTAAGAGTCATGGCAAAGGGAAATTGTCAACAGTACAATGTACTTGAAGTAACCATATTCATTTTCAAATCTTCACATTTGAGAGCTGCAATTTTGCATGGTAACTTAACATCAAGCAACAATTCAAAAGTAGAGCTATTAAAATTGTCCATTTGGCATATTTCATACTGCTATAACTTATACAAGAAATGCTTTGATTCTGAATGATTTTAATATTTCTGCAGATTCCACCAGTTTAATGATATAATAGTGAACATCACTAGACATTTCTTGATGATATCAAAATATAAATGAAAATATTTCTGGGCTAAAATATTATCATGATCTTTGAAACAATGATTACTCTAAAACATTGGGAAATTAAATGAACAATATCATTGTGTATTGTTTTACAGGATTTGGGTTTGGCCAAACCATTTTTGTCTCAAGAAAAATACTTATGCTTAAGATGCTATTGAGCCTGCATGATCACAACTATGACACTACACCAGGGCCTTAAACACCACAATAATTGTATCTACATTGCCACTATGCTACCCAATGCTTTCTTCTGCATGGAAAATTTTTATCTGTGTGGCTCACAAAATTTTCGTCATGACTTAAAAACTGCATAAATTTGCCACATTAGGAGCTTGTAGCTTAAAAGTATTAAGTTGTCATTCTGTTAACACTGACAGAATGCTACAGAAATATTCTGTATCTGTGGTAATATACACTTCACATTGCGACCTGATTTTTAGAATTGCCACCTAATTTTATTTCTGGTGGTAAAAGTTTACCACCAGAAATGAAAAAATATTTCTATCACTTTAATGTCATTAAAACACAGATAATTAATGCAATAAAAACTGAACAAACATTTCTTTAATGTAAAATACAAAACATCTTCATTTGAAAAATGAAGAACTCCTGAATACCAAGAAAGTTGTTGCCACACTTGAGATCATAAACTGCCTAAAATTTGTTCAAAGTGGAAAGTGGCTACAAGATTTTTGATTTGGCTAATGAGTTGGCTAATCATCTTGGTGACTTAGGGGGAGCCCTACAGTTTATGTGCATACCACGTGGTAGCAGTAAACTTAATGATACTGCAAGTTTATGTTGGCACAATTTTGCACAACACCATTGGCCTACTATATATACTGACCGTTAATGCACTCACCTGACTTGCCTATTGAACACCAAATATAGTACCAGGTCATAATGACACATAATGACACTGTACTGTGTTGTTTTATTGAAATACATTACATGTCCCCCAAAAATTTAATTTGTCCCCCATTCAGACCTACTGTGGGTCACTGTGTCCCCATGCAAGCAAAAGCTGGCTGAAACACTGTGGATGTAGAGCAATATCAGAGCAATTGAATGTTGCCTAGATGTCTATCAGTGTCATTGTCTCATAGTCATATATGTCAGTTATAGTTTGTTGATATTTCTTCAAATACAGCTCATTATCAGCACCCTGACATGTACATATATGCCAATTAGTGTGCAAATTTGTGTCACTTCTCAGTCATACTAAAACTCCTGTTTTCCTTGCCAGTCATTACACTCTTGCTGTTGCTTCCGTAGCTGATAAATTGCTCAAAAGAAACTGGTAGATGTTTAAGTAGCTGTCAATTATTGCCACTGGTGCACATGTTTTCTTGAAAATTTATGCAGTTTTCTAAACCTTACTGTCCCTCACCTTGACGCTACTGGAGCTCTGTGTCTGTGGAGTAAAATATTCGTCAATGACTCTGACATAAATGATATTTTCTCCACCACAGAAATACTTGTGCTTACCTGAGAGGATCAATTTTACTTCCACAGAGCTGGTTAACTATGTGTTGTTTTATGAATGATCCTATTGCATCCCGGGTTTCTTCCACCGTCTTACGTGAAGTATTCGTAGCATTCTGGCCTGATCATAGATTGCAACATATCACTCCCCAGAGTTTCAAATACTTTAAAATAGCAATTCATATTCAAATACTTTAAAATATGATTCATATTTCAACATTGCCATATCGTCTTTTGCCAGCCAATACACCTACTTCATATAGCTGATATGATTGCCTTTAATACAACTTACCTCCTGATTCTTTACCCTGAGACAAGGCTACAGATCAGTCTTTCTCTGACTTGGGGGTCCTTTATGTGCACTATAAAGCACGCGACCTGCTGCCTCAAACCTCAGTTTTGATTCTGTAGCCATCCACTACAGTGTTGTGTCTGCTGTAAACCGGACGAATTGTTACTGATAGACATTACACAAGAGTCCTTGTTCTCAGCTAGCTAGTTTCTGAAAATGCGCTGTGTTTTTAGCCCCCACGGACACTGTTCATGGAACTTATACCGGTAGGTTTGGTCATGTCCGTCTGTCCGTCCGTTCACACAGATATCTCAGCGATGCCTGGAGCGATTTCATTCAAACTTGGTACAAGGATTATTGCCTATGTCATACATATGAGCGTCAATTTGTTTTGTGATCAAATCCAATATGGCCTCTTGATGGCCATTTTGTTTCGTGTGTTTGATGTTGGTGCGTCTGTTCACGTAAATTTCTCAGTGATGCTGGGAGCAATTGCATTCAATCTTGGTATACATGTATAGATTACTCCATATATTATACATATGCACAGTGATTTTTGTTTTGATCCGCTCAAAAATGGCCGTGTGGCGGCCAATATGTTTCATTCTCGCAAGCCAGAGCAATAATTTCCGCTCCGCTGACCTACGCAAAAATCAAGCTCTGGCAGATTACGCCGGGAAACTGCGGAAGTATGAATGGGGTTAATTAATTATTCATGAAAACATATCATCAGAATTATCCAATCACGAATCCGTTTTACAAAGTCATGTTAGGTCATAAGCTCCTCATTGTCTGTGTGTACACAATCGAGCTTTCAGGGCCTGAGATCCTCTGGTTCCTTTGCATCATGTTGCATTAATTTACCCTTTGCGACCCAGTGCAGCCTTGTTGCAACATTGTTGCAAAGCCCAGCTGAAAATTTGCATACCAGGGTCCCAAAATCCCAAAACTTTTCAGCATTTTGCACTGCACTGCCACTGTACACACATGAAAATAAGTATTGAATACGGTGCATATTTTAACCAAATTATTTCTTTTACAGGCAAGATAGGAATTCCTAGAAGCTGCTGAATAAAATTTTTATAACACTAGAGTTTGAGTTTTTTTGTATGGGTGATGAAATTAGTGTGACAGAAAATGATTAAGTTGAATGTTTGAAAATGAAGTGTTTGAACTTCAAAGTGTGCAAAACAAAATTTTTTCGACCAAAAAAATAAATTATGATGGCAATTTTATCATGGAATAAATTATTTTCTAAGTTGGAGTGCTCACAATGCAAACAGCACACGCTAAATTCTTACCTGAGGCTGGAGGGTAACTCACTCCGTGCGTACTAACTTATGAAAATTACAAAGTCAAAGTGAAATTGATGAAAAGCTCATAAACGTTTATGAAGAAGTCTTGGCTAAAAAATTGCCAGTGTCCGATCAGCTGTTCATTAATATTCTGTTCTGTTCAGGGTGAATAAAAGTCACAACAAGAGATTAGATTTCAAAGCCGTTTGCGTTCACTGCAAACATTGTTTACATTTTTCGCGGGACACCGGAAATCGCTCAACGTCGCAAAATTGACGCGTGGTACTGTAAGAAACACTCGTTCTTACACAGATAGACGTTACACTGCTTGCAGCCCCTTGATAGCCTCAACTTGATAGCCTTTTGGTGTTTTCTTGCCAGTTTTACTGCATTGACGACAGCATTTCTTCTTCCGTTTGGCGTTCGGAGACAGTACCTCACAGCTGTGGTTAGCGATGTTGTCGATGTTGATGCTGTTCTCAAGCTCCATAACTTGGCTTTGTGGACCCCGCTTTCGACGACTTGTGAAACCACCGATGAGCTGGCTTGAAAGATCGAGTCGATAATCTTTCTGTCTGTACCTTCGGTTGGGATTTGGAGAATGGGCGATGCTGTACAGGATGAAGGCGTTGATTATCATCCGATCGATGAAAAACCAGAACAGGTACTTCCAAAACTTCATGTACTTGTTGTTGATCGGGTAGTACGATGCCATCTGGTCGCTCAAATCTACGCCGCCCATGAAGCTGTTATATTTTCTCACCACTGTTGGTACAAACATCGCCTTTCCCTTTCGCTGAATTTCAACTCCACCGGGATTACAGTTGGTACTCAGCAGTGTTACATCGCATTTGTCATGCCAGAGTGTCGCTATGATTTCACCACTCTTCCGGTAAACATAGTCGCCTGGTTTCAACTTTGTCGCTGACTTTGACACGGCAGGAGGAAGCCCTTTACTGTTTTTGCGAACAGTGCTGCAGACATATGTACCTCTGTTCAACAAGTCAACGGCTAGACGCAGAGAACTAAAAAAGTTGTCATAATAAAGATGATGTCCCATGCCAAAATATCTGCTGGTGAGATCGACAACGACGCTGTAGCCGAGACCGTGTTGAATCTGCTCTCCTTTCCCGGCGTATGGGATCATGTCAAACGTATATCCAGTCCGTGGACATGCAACCGACCAAATTTTAAATCCCCACTTCACGGGCTTCGCAGGCATATACTGGATCATCGGTGACCGTCCGCTAAATTTACACATGGCTTCATCGATTGAAATTTCCCGGAAAGGCATGAACTTCATCGGAAATTTAGAACGAACTATGTCAATTATAGGGCGAACTTTGTAAAGTCGATCTCTGCCGCGATCTTGTCGGTCAGGCTCAGCGTACGGATCATTGACGTGAAAATACTGGTTCAGCTTCGTAAACTAGTTTCGCGACATGACTTTCGCCACCCCTGGTAAATGGAGACGATCATCTGTTGACCAGAAGTCGCGTATCTCGGGTAAAGAGTGGATACCCATTAAGATAATGACACCAAAATACGCCTTCATTTCATTTCTGTCGACCGGACTCCAATCGGCATCAACTTTCTGTAAGCGATCTTGCTTGAACTGCGCGTATTTGTTGGTCTCACGGACAAGGTGATACAGAAAATCAACTGTCATGAACAGCCGGAAAAAATCCAGCTGATCGCCTGTACAACCAAGATCTTGGAACGGCCCAGACTCATCACCGTTAAAATTAAATAAAGTCACATCATCGGAATTTTCTGACCACTGCAGATCGGCCATATCAATATCGTCAGCGTGAAGATCTTCCAACAGGCGTTCGGTAAGCTCGGTTTGGTTGATGTCGCTTCCATTTTCACGCTGATAGGCTTCCCAGGCAATTTCCGTTCTCAGTTGCTGTTCCGTTATTTCTTCTGTGGTGAAGCCTTCAAAATCACTATCGGAATCAGAATCCCCAAAGAAAATGTCCCAAACCCCATCGTTTCGTACTTCCGGGGTCGACATCCCCAGTTCAAAACAAACTTTTAAATGAATATTCACACATGTAAATCTGGCGCCTGTGTTGGGAAAGATAAGGTCAGGAGGTCCTCTGTCAAGGGGCGGGAAACTAATCGTTTATTCATGAGGGGAGGCGGGAAATGTATTCAATTATTGGTGACGTCGAAGATAAGATGTTGTAGAACGTCAGTGATTTATGAGTACTTGTCACGACTAAAAATAACGATGTAATCACTCTGTGTGTAACATAGCAACGTGCAGGCCGTCTCAGCCCTGATTGGGATTTCAATACCGTGTGCGTACGAAGCCGGATCAGGCCTAATCGGGTATTCTGGACTGTGATTGGCTGGGCCGTTTCAGGCCGTACTGGAGCGCAAAGGGTTAAATCCGACAGCTTTCAAAATTTTCATAGTTTTTCTGTCATGATCGAGAGCAACGGCGACACCATGTGAATACTATGGCTTCGGTATGTACACAGACTAAGGCCAGCAACGAACCCTGCCCGGTCCCACTGCAAGGTCGTCCCCGTACACTCAGTGTGACTATTTTCGGACGATCTCAGTTCAGACATTTAAAGACATACTGTTCGTTGTACTCACTTCGCTCTGTATTGATAGCGTTTTACAAGTCATGATACCGCATATTAAGTCAGGTGACGCTGCTGTCCAGTTTTGAATAGTTAGTTTTTTCGATAGAAGCTATTTCGGGCGCTATAAAACTTCGCGAAGTTAACACACCGTACGATACAACAAGGTGTCGAAAGCAACACACAGAGACAGCCCATGTCCGATGTAAGTACCATACACGTCGAAATATAGTTGCGTAGTCCATGGATTGAACGTAACTTATTTATCACAAAATTTTTACAAACAGTTTTCTAAACACATCGAAATTGAAAATCGAGGGTTTGAAGTTTCAAAGTATCAATATTTAGCCCCTATAATCACATTCCAAATACGGCGTCCGATTACTGCAATAGCAGTCCGATTACTACGCACTCACTATGGAGTCAACAATTTGGCAACTTTGACCCCCTAAATACCACTTCCGTCCTGTTAACAGTTTTAGGATAAACACAATAAAGTTTCGAAGGGTATGGTAATGACATTTCGTACTGCTGCTCATAATTTGTGAAACGGCTTTGGGCAAAATTCACAATACCCTGTCCGAAAATTGTTACCAGGTCACACTGAGCTAGTGTACGCATATACGTGGTCGCACCCGGGTGAACTGCAAACCCATGGAACAAACTAAACCTCTCTTGGTTTGATTCCGTTGTTAGCGTAACTTTTGTGATGAATTAATGAAACATAATTGGACTTGAACAACTACGCAATTTTCCGAGATCTGTGATTTCGGTAGTGTTGAGACGATCGGGAGCCTAGCATACATTTTTTATTTGTATCGCGGAGCACCAGCTCGAATGAAAGGGCCCAATATACCATTCATACGTTTCTAGCTCCATGTATACCCAAAGCACGATAAGAAAGCTTTCAGTGTGAACCTAAATGAAGAGATCGATACATAAACGTTTATACATAACTTGTAGTCAAGTATATTTATGATCAATAGTTTTGACCAACGGGTTTTACACAGCGGTGTTGTTCTAAGCCTGGGTCGGACACTGTACACAGCAAGACGTGGGGCCAGCTGCTCCAGTTATGCGATACCCTTCGATATAACGCTCGTGAAACACGATGGGCCGGGACGGCCTGCCATGCCTGGTAGCATACAGACTTGCCACCGCTGGTCCTCGTGCAAAGAAACCCATCTTTTCTTTGTACAATAATTATCAATGGCATGTTTTTGGTGTGAATAGAGCGGTTGAGTCCAAAAACATTAAATATTTACACATTGCGCGCTCTTCATCGACAATGAACGCTGTGTGGTGGTGAGCACCAGGATCAGCCCAAGTCGTTGTGTATTGCTCATTACAATAATTTGTGCGTGTTTATGAGACCTACTTTCTGATTGGCTCTGAAACCAGCGATAGATCCGCGAATCTCTGCGTAATCAACCACGGTCTCTTGACGGGTAGCGCTGAGCTATTGCCGTAAAGAGGCGCGTGGTTTACGACGATATGTTTCCTTTATTTGATCATTGTTTGTCCGTTCATTGTATGAAACGTGGTGCAGACGTTGATCAGTCAGTATTGTAATACTATGTGAATACATACAGGAGTAATATGTCAATTAATTGCTAATTTGCATATTTAATCAACTTTAATAATTAGTGTGATATTCTAGTAATGCTGCATCAAATTTGATTAAACATAGTATAGATGTTGTTCTCCCAGTAGTGTAATAGCGTGCAAAGATCTGTAGCAGTTTCCTGTCAATTAATTACCCGGTAATTGCTTATTTGCATTTTTAATGAATTTTCGTTATTAGGCTCATATGTCAAGAAATACTTCAACAAATTTCATGAAACTTGGTACAGATGTTTAGCTCACATTGCTACACTGTGTCATGTTAATATTTTTCATTTGCATATTAAATGAACTTTCTTGATTAGAGTGATATGTCCATATATGCTGCATCAAATTTAATGAAACATGCTACAGATGTTGATCTTTGAGTACTATCATACTGAGTAAAGACATCAAGAAGTATCATTTCAATTAATTGCTAATTTGCATATTTGATAAAGTTTCATAATTAGTATGATATGTCTAAACAACGTTGCATCAAATTTGATGAAACGTGGTAAACATGTAAATCTTCCAGTATCGGTAGTGTAATGACATGCAATTATATGTAATAGTATCATGGTACAGATGTTAATCTCACAGTACTTCATAACTTTGTGAAGACATTAAGAACTATGTCAATTAATTCCTAGTTTGTAAATATGATGAACCTTCATGATTAGTGTAATATGTCTAGAAGCGCTGAATCAAATTTGATGAAACTTGGTACAGATGTTTATCCCCCAATAGGGCAATGGCATGCAAAGATAGGTAGCAATATCATGTCAATTAAGTGCAGATCTATCTATCTATCTAGAAAATTTGTATAGCGCCTAATATCCAAAGTTAAACAATGCTCAGTGGCGCTTAGAGTTACAATGAAAATGGTCTCTGGAAGATGTAAGTTTTTAAGCGTCTTTTGAAAATGTTGACATTCGGAGAGGTTTTTATGTCCAGGGGCAAAGAGTTCCAAAGGACAGGAGCTGCTACAGAGAAGATGTGCACATATTATGAATTTTCATAATTGAGGCTGATATGCCAAAAAATTGTTCATAAAAATTCATGAAACTTGGAACAAACGTTGCGCTTTCATTGCTTTAACAGTGAATAATGACATTTATCAGTGCCATATTAGTAAATTTTTAGTCCCCACGGACACCGTCCGGGGGGACTTATAGGTTTGGTCATGTCCGTGCGTGCGTGTGTGCGTGCGTCCGTCCGTCCGTCCGTCCGTCCGTCCGTCCGTCCGTTCACGCAGATATCTCAGAGATGCCTGGAGCGATTTCATTCAAACTTGGTACAAGGATTATCACCTATGCCATACATATGCACGTTGATTTGTTTTACGATCCGATTCAATTTCGCCGTCTGGCAGCCATTTTGTTTCCTGTATTTGATGTCGATGCGTATGTTCATGCAAATTTTTCAGTGATGCTAAGAGCAATTCCATTCAAACTTAGTACATAGATTACTCTATATATGTTATACATGTGCACATCAATTTTTGTTTTCATCTGGTGTAAAATGGCTGCATGGCAGCCATTTTGTTTCCTATATTTTACGACTGTGCGTTCGTTCACGTAAATTTCTCAGCGATGCCGGGCGCGATTGCATTGAAAGTTGGTACCTATATTAATCCTCATCACATAAATATGCACGCTAATTTTTGTAATGATTCGATCATAAATGGCTGTGTGACGGCCGTTTTCTTTCCTGTATTTGATATCCATCCACAGGGTCCCCAGGTA
>LD344303.1:95130-109641 GCA_001465055.1 Ptychodera flava | reverse complement strand
CCCAAGTACTCATTGCCTTCAGCAATACTGCCTTGTTATTATTATTGTTATTGTTGTTGTTGTTGTTGCCATTATTATTGTTATCATTATTATTATTATCCTTGTTGTTTTTGTTGTTGTTATTATTAGTGTTATTACATGAACTGTTCACATGATGACTTTTAAGCCTCTGCAATTTTTGCTCGACGTACATCAACATGATTCCTATGTAATGCCATTCCGTTTACCACAAGGAGTATTATTTCGATTATATTTATACTGACAATAAATTACTGTACTCACAATAGCATATACGTATGATGTAAATATTTTTAGTGAACGGACAACACATTATTTTATTCTATTTCTTTACCTTTGCTTTGAAACCCTGTAACGCTTTAACAAAATTTTCTCTTCAGATGAAATCTACTTCTCCCGGTTTGCCATGATCACGTCAATATTAGTTGCCGTGGGAGCTCTTATTATCCCTCTATTGATCTACTTGAAAAAACTTCACAAGAAGTTCGCGAAGGTATCTGCTGGATTAATCATTGGTTCAGGTGCGTTTTGGAATATGATTTCGTACTTTTCATTTGTTTATTAATACAGAAATCTGCGCATGTATGCAAACCTGGGGATCAGCCTAATAATGAGAGCTTTTAATTATTCAAATTTGTTACTCATATAGTTCCAATTATCTCGTCTGTATATTATCTGTACTCCATCGACTCAGGCTGCAGAAATTATGTAAACGGCGGACTCATTACATCTCCAATGTCATTTATATGCAGATACATCATATGATGAAGATATGTTACTACAAATATTAACATGCATGGTGTTCCTGAATAAAATGCGAATTGATTTTTTAAATGTAAGCATAAACAGACGCCAGATCACTAGGGAAAACAAGTTTGAATGATATGCGTAGTCCGCAGTTATTTATGGTCCATTAAAGATAAAAGTAATTAAAATCATTACATTTTAATTCGGAAAAGCAATGTTTTTTTTAATTACGTAAATGCTTGGGCCATTCTTAATGTTTATTAAACGCAATATTGCTTTGATATTTAAGATTGCTGATTTTTAATGTACTTGCACCTAAGAATTGGCAGGCTAAAAATGTTAGAAGACTGGTGATTTGATAACAGGCCTAGTAATCAATGCAAGTAATTCAATTTTCCATCACTATTTGTTGTACTGACATATATTTTAGAGTATCTGTAACTCATATTTTCTCATTTTTCTTGTACTTTCTCTATAGACATTTGCCATCCTATTGTAGAGCAACTGGAAGAGCCCCCAGGGGTTTTGTCCAGCTGATGCTTACAATGTTTTGTATGATTTCGTGTGACCTTTTACCACACTATCTGCTTTTAATATAAAATAGAGAAAATTAATTATACGTAATATCGGTTGTCATATTGGTCAGACAATCTTCTCAGAAATTTTCATCCGATTAAACAGGAGCTTGGTTTACTGCAGGCTCTTGCAGTTCTGTGACATACGCAAAATGAGCGTCTGAACCTAGGGACTTACTATTAAGGTGAAGCACTACGAATTACGTCAAAATTAAGTTGTGGTGTCATTTTCTTGAAACTTTGCACAAATATTCTTGGAAGTTGTGCAAGTGCAAAAATGAAATAAAAAATGGGGTCACCGTGCTTGTTTCCATGGAAACGGACGTTAAAATGGCGTCTTTAGAAATAAATAAAAATGATATAATTCACTTAAACTAAAGAAAGCAATTATAAAACGCTTAGCAAATGAGTTAATTTTAATAAATACCAAGACTTAAGATCCATATCTATCGAATGTATAGTTTTCATGATGTTTGTGAAGAAATTTTAACGTAAGTATCGATTACAAAATGACGATATCGAAATTATGTCACTACATAATTTTCGAACTTTCTTCCTGTCGCTTTGAATGGTGTCATTTTGACCAAACTTGGCGAATAAACTCCAGACATAATACCATTTAGTTTACACTTTTAATAAAAGGGTGTCACCACGCTACTTTTTACAATATCTCCAGGTGAATGGATAATTTGCGCCATATAAATGAGAGAGAAATGTTAATTTTTCGCTCATATTGAATAAAAACCAGCTTCCTAGGGGGTCAAAATATGACAAGGTAATAGGTCACATGTATTTCTAAGACACTGGGTCAAAAAATTAGGTAAAAGCGCAATTTCAACAATGACAGGTGATGTTAAATACATGCGCTATAAAATAACCCATTTGCGGCAGGCTGGAGTTAAATCTGCGCAGAAACGTTCTAAAGCGTGTGCGCGTCCGAATTCGTCGCCCTCCACCTTAAGTTTCATGCATTTTTCAGACAGAAGTAATTTTAAGTAATTACTCGAAGTAATTTTTGTTATTATCTCTTTTTTTCCCTACATATCACACTTCCCAAACGTTCATCATTTATCGTTCAAGGACAGGAAACTTTGTACTCATCAGGAAATTGTAAATGAACGTCTGCTGTACACCCATTCCAATTTTCAGTATCATGCTTTTATAGATCAAAATAAAGTTCAAACTTCACAGCTACACCGTGAGTGGCGCTATGATATCTTGCCCCACCATCTCAAAAACGCAAATCACAGTACACAGGTGAATTAAAGGTTAATTTATGTTTCAAAGTTTTGAATAATAATTTGAGCTTATATAAGCAATAAACCACATCTAGTGAGTGCAATATTATTTTGACCAGTTCACAACACGTGAGCGATAGCGAGTGAAATTTAGTGGTATACCGGTTTCTGAGTTGTTTTATTGCTACTTTATCATTATAGTATGTGGTATTTAAGGCATAACATGTGTTCCAACTATACAATCTTTGTTATCATATATGGTATTACAATGCTAGCAATACTTCTTCTGTAATATTGTACAAAAATAAGGTTGCATCACAGGCGTGCCAAAGAAATCTGCCTTTATAGAGGCACGTACGCGTCATATAATTGGTAATAATTGTTGACATTACTGCTTATGTACCGCGTATCATAAAATTAAACCACATTTCTAATTGGCTGTGTATACAGGCACACCCTTACCTGGATACAGACATTCTTTTGTAAATGTGACGTCATCGATGGCGATATCTGACGAGCTCTTGTCGCCGACAATGGCTTCAAACACAACTCTAAAATTCTCAGGGTTCCCGATTACAACCTTGGCGTAGTTCCATTGGTTGCCTTGGTTACCGTGCATGCTCCACATTGGTATCATCTGACCTTCTGTCTCTGACCTCGTGAATACCTGTATTTAAGATAATAGGAAGAGAGGCGGTATGCTAGAGGAGCGTAGAACCACCTTTCTCTGATGAAGCTAGTGTTCATGATGCAATAATGCTTTACAGGAAGATTAGAACAGAAAGTGCTTACATTACTCAAAGTCGGTTAAAGTACAAAAAGTGGAATCTTACTGTTTATGGGCTCAGCCATACTGTGATATTATATGTACAATGATTGCACGATAGCAATTTTAAACTTACCCGTAGCGTGCCCATACCACCAGTTGCAGAGTACATGTGGTACCAGAATCTAAGAGTGCAGACATCTTTACTGGCGGGAAACACAGGATCGCCTGGTGTCAGAAGTCTTGCTATGTCGCCTCCAAGCTGCAGTGAGCTATCCACATAAGCAAAGCGACCTTGATTTGAAGACAGATGAATCGAAATCAGGTCAGAGAAATACCTTCGGAAAGTCATCTTAAATTTGTATCGATGTTTGGCAAGCTTTAGAATACGCTCCTGACTGTAAATTGGACTGGACTTACTTGATAACTAAACATCGCCAATATAGTGCGAAATGGTATTTTGTACATTTGAAAACAGAAACAATAACGGTGAACTTGCTTTTGGACTTTTTATTTAAATTATCGAAGGATTTGATTATTAAGATACTGTATAGGGAGAAAATTACATAAGTTGAGAGAATAGTAAAGGGATTGATAAACTGCATTGACATTGACATGTTTTAAAAAAACCAACATTGAGAGTTTCAATGTTAACGTTTGTCAAATGATGTTAGATATAGGCTGCGTTTTATTTCATTTGGGTAGCTGGAGGCGGTGTAATTCAAAGAGTGATTGAAGCCATAAATGGCTTTTAACTTACTGTTGCCTGTAGAATTTCCCGTGGTGTGGTCAAAATCGGGTCCACTTGCAGCGCTAATTGTTGATCTACCATTGGTCCAGTTAAAGATGTTGCCGTCACTGTGCTCCCATCCGCAGAGAGGTAGTGATTCGTCAAAGTGGCAGTCTGCGGGCCTGACAACTGTTTCGTTAAAACAAAGATAAACACACACAAATTCAGTGGGCATACTTTGCTGCAAACCTATTTGTAGAATTTATGCAATCAACTTTGCACTGCATTTTTTTCCGTACAGTGGTACCATTCTCTTGACAGAGTAATAGATCACCCAAGGAAAATATCTCGTAACGCCATAAAGACTATCAAAATTGTGATGATCCTACATTCTGAGCTTTGCCAAGTCTCACGTGGGATGACATGTATGGCGTGACATCGAAAACAATGGCCTGTATATACTCACTGCAGTTATTCTCATCGGAGCCGTCAACGCAGTCGTTTTTGGAATCGCAGAGCGTGTCCTGCAGGATGCAGTTATTGTCACTAACGCACTCGAACTCCATATAATCATCACAGGGTCTGTAATATGTGTCTGCCGATCAAGATAGACAACAAGAATTAGAATACCGGAGTCTGATATGTCCGGGCGGCATATGACGTTGCTTGTACAGCAAATAATTATTGCATCTGCCTCAATTGAGCAGATGAATACTACACAAGTGATTGCACTTTAAGTATAGTCCACAAGTCTCTTATTTATGTCTGCCAAAGTTTCATCTAAATCAACAGGTTTAAGGTATTCTAACCGCCTGCCTTTTTTCGCTATGGACGTAAAGGTAATTTTTCTATCTTCGTAAAGAAATTACGACTCGATGAGCTTCAAAGAGACTCCCGCAAGTGGTAGATTAGTTACGAAATGTAGAAATTTGAGAGTCAGAATATCTGTCCCTGAAGCGTGTTTTATGTAGTCGGATATACTTCAGGGATTTCTCGCGGTAATACGAATGTCAAAATATTAACAATAACGGCAGACTCCTTACCGTTGTCTACATAGGATAGAAATGACAAGAACATATAATAGGTGATGTTTAAGCAAATGTGATAATTTTTAATTTTTGATGTCATTCTAAAAGTTGCAATTGCAAGAGGATTGCGTTTTGTGCTCAATGACAAGAAAAACGACCATGAGAGAAAACGAACAAACGTTAGTTCTCATTGACTTTAATTGAGTATCAGGCGGTGGCGGTGCACTGAATCAAAACATTTTTTTTCAAAACAATATTTCTTACAAAGATAACATGAACGCCCCATCATTTTACACACTTTCAAAAAGTCGAGAATATAAATTTAGTATGGCAGCAGTAGTTTACTAGTAGTCGAAGGTTTAGGGCACATCATTGAGGTAGAAACCTCAATTTTAGTATCATTGAATAGTATTAATGAATAGTATTAATGATCAAATTAATTCAGTAAGAAACCTGATATCTATCTCTTTTAAAACTAGAGTATATGTAGGGAAAAAGGCAATTCTATTTTACACAATCTATTCCTATTCTGAAATGGCAGAGATTTTTGAAAGCGATCGAAAGTGTGATGAAAATCATTATGTGTAAAATTGAAATGACTCTCATTCCAAATTGAAAGACTGTATGAGCAAGTTAAGTTGTTGTATGGTATCTTAAGAACGTGTTTAAGAATATGACCCAGCCAGAGTGGATTTGCTCAAATGTTGTCTAGAAAATTTTTCCCATTGATGCTTGCTTCATTAATGGACAATAGGACAATAAAGAAATTTGAATTGTCAAATGGGAGAAAAAAGAAGCCAGGAAATCGGGTTATTTGGCACAATTAACACTTCTTTCTCACATATGACTGTTTGTAATGCTAAAATTAACCCAACCAATATTTTATTAAACCTATAGTCAACAAATTTATGGAAAGTGAAGTGTATCTTTGCCAAAAGTGAAATTTTAGCTATAATACGCAGAAACATGTGAAAAGCCACCTCAAATGAACGAAATGCTGGCTACAGTGTTTAGAGAAATATACAAAGCTGCGGCTATAAAGTGACTTGACCATGCGTCTATTCCGTCTTTTATATGATCTACTAGATTATGTAATACTGCACGATTATGTAATACCGCACGATTCCAAGCTGAAGCAGCAACGCCGGGTAAGTAAAGTGCAATTCGTACAGTCTATAGAACGGTGCAATCGCCGGTGAAAACACGGATGAAACTTACCATCAGAGCAATTTTGGAACTGAATGTCATCGATGCCGATGTCTCCATAGATACTGTCAGCTTTGCTCGCTTCGAAGATTAATTCAAATTCGTCCCACTCGCCGATATCAACTTCGGCTTTCTGCCAAGTGTTGCCCTGGTCACCGCTCAGGTAGAACAATTGTTCTGTCGTATGGTTGCCGTAATTGATATTCAGACTAAGCTTTCCCATGTCCTGTACAGTTGAGTTCAGACTGCAATACATATGATACCAAAACACTATCCTACAGTTCTCACCACTGTGTTGGTAAGTCAGACTCTTCAACAGTGCCTTGTCTCCTTGGTCTGTATCAGATGTGCGGGAGTTAAAGAACATAAAATGGCCTGTAAAATGGAAACAGTATAAAAAAGTTACAATGGCGCGTATTTAAATTCATTAATCGATTAATTTTTTTCGGTTTCACCGTCACTTTCCTGACAGAACTTTTGTTAGTTTATCGACGGGTTATGAGTGCAGGCTACCATTATTATACTGACGAATAGATTGTCTACTAAATACTGCTAACTGACACGGTGATGAGAGCGACCTATAAACACAATAGATTGCATTTGATGGAATGCATAGCATTTACACCTCAGAGGTGTTCTGTTACGTGTTTAAACAGTTCACTGTTATATGATCCAAGTTATATTTACACTGGATGAGAAACAACAACAAAAACTGAAAAAAGCATAAGCCCCTCATTAAAACTAAACACAAACCCTAAAAAAAACCCAGACAAACACACGAGCAACCACACAAACACCCTCGTGGCAAACGAGACAAGAATTCACATCAGGTAATCAAGATTATACTTCTTTTGTATTCGTATCTCTTTTTAAGATAACATTTTACGTAAATTTAATCGCAGAATGCACCAATACTGGTGATTTGGGCTTAGCCATGCCCTGCCAGCATCTCCGGTGTAATTGGAAATGCAGGGTTGTACCATTTGCAAAGTCGCATGTTATGGCAGTGGTTCTGTTTGATGTTGCACCAAAAATAGTACAGAGAGAGAGAGAGAGAGAGAGAGAGAGAGAGAGAGAGAGAGAGAGAACTAAATAAAATGTCGGAGATTCAATATAAAGACCAATCACAAGATTTTATTGGTTTGTCATGTGTTGTATAGTCTTGATCGTGACCTACCTTGCTGCGTACCCTTGGTGTGGTCGACATTTGGTCCAGTGTCATTTGTCCAAGATGGACCGGTCACAATTGTCCAATTAATTTGACCTCCAATGACATTCTGCCAGCCACAGAAGTCCTCCTCAAAGTCGCAGCTTGTCCCTTTGAAATGAACGGATTGTTAAAGTTAACAGCTATCGATCAGCAGTAACAGTTTAACTGACTTTTTGCCTGCTTTGAAATTTGTTGGCTTGAATCATTGGACAATCACGGCCAAAAAATCACGATGCACACTTAATATCGGCAGGCGGGGCGTATTCATTGACTGACTTACCGCAGTTGCTCTCGTCAGACCCGTCTTGACAGTCGCTGATGAAGTTACAGCGCTGCCAGCTCTCAAAACAACCACTTCCCGATGTGCAGCTAAGCTTTCTCGGGTCATCACCACAGATCTCGTGTGAGGGCGGTGTTGAAGTTGTATCTTCCCCGGGTATCTGACCTCCCTCTATGCAGCCATCACTGAAGGTGACGTCATCAATGGCGATATTGCCATAGTAACCATTGCCAACCATACCTTCGATGACAATCTGGTACATGTAAAAATGGTTGTACTTTTTACTTTTGTTATCGATATAAAGTAAACAAGCAATAAAATACTTTTTTTCAAAAAAAAATCCACTAATAACCACGAAAGACCTTTATTTTTCATAGTATCGTACAGTGTTCTCGGTTTTTGTTCTCACTATCTAATATATTGTACTCATTATTCGATTCCTTGCAAAACTGATAAAAATAAAGGGTGTTTTTGATCGCAGATATTTGGACTCCATTTTTTTCAACACTTTTTGTGGTCTGCCGTTCGTGTGCGTGCGTGTTTGTCTGTGTTAGCGCTGGGGAGGGACTCATTTTGAAGCTCCTGGGGGTGAGAAATAATCCAACATCTGTGTGTTTCAAATAGGGAAACTTTGCATCCTCCCCCCTTGTACACTTGTAGTGAAACAGTGCTTTAAAAATGTACATACAGTTTCTCCGTATTATTTCTTTTCTAACTTCAGAAATGTTATAACCTCAGTGATATGCAAAGGTGGTATATGTTTTTGTCAGAAAACAAAATACATGAACAAAAGCTTTATGTTAAATATATATTTGGTACATGTTACAATATGTGAGGAAAGAAAATAAGTACAAAAGGCGTCTTGCAAGGAACTGCAAAAACTTAGAAACTAATTCAACAATTAATAAAAGGAATATAATACGGACCTACCTACCTACCAAAGTTTGAAATAGTCTCGCCAATTGAACAAATTTTTCTTCGTCTTACGCTCTAGGTTTAATAAAGCTTATAACAGGACTTTTGTATTTCACAATTCGAAACTTTATCAAAATATGTTTCTCTGAAGCAAGATTTTACTTAAAGACTGAGAGAGAGAGAGTGAGAGAGTATTGTGCTCGTAATGACAGTGCTATGTGTGTTATTCTTTGTCACACAAACCTTGAAATTTGTGCCTGTTGGTGTGATTGGAATTTCCAAGCTTTGCCAAAAGTTTCCCTTGTCGCCGGTCATGTTCCGAAGTACTAACATATCATTGTCAAGATAGGTGGTCCGTTGATAAATTACCAAAGATCCAATACTTGCGCCGTACATGTGATACCACAGTGTGAGCTGAAGGTCGAAGACATGAGATATGTGTAAAAAGGTGCAAGAACGATCAAATTTCACTCACAGATAGGATGCTTAAAGCTAAACTTGTTTTTTTTTAACCAAATTGGAACTAATTTGGGATCTTTATTTTTCAAATATGTCAAAAGCATTTGGTGCCCACTAGCTGAATGTTGCAATATTATATATTACTCCTAGAAATATGTGTATTGATTACATTATTAGATTAAATCGACATTACTTCTGTCATTATCCAATTATCCTAAATTCGTTCCAATAGTGTTTAGAGTTTCGTTACACTGAAAAACTATCGCCTACTAGTCGAGTTCACCAGTCGCTTCACTGAGTTTTTGATCAATTGGTAAATCATAATCTAGGGTTTTTTTTCTGTTAACAAGAATCAACTAGATTAAGCAGTTAATAAAGGTTATTAACAGCTTTCTATTGCCTGTACTATGCACACCCTCGTTTGTGTTAGTATTGCTCGGGCGTGAACTATATACCGGTAGTGGCTGGCCAGGTGAACGCGATTTAACCATTATTTAAAGCACAGGCCGATGCCGACGCATTCATTTTACCCACAAAGGAGAACACGACAGCACGTGCTAGGAGTTATTTGTAAGATAATGCTTTCTGCGTCGACTCAAAATATTGAAACCTTGTGGGGCAAATGAGTGAAAAGACCATTTCAGAATTAAGACTTCAGACATCAGCAGACATATTTTAATAATTTAACCGAACGGACGTTTCTACAAGGCCATCTAAGAGTTGTATGGTTGTAAAGTAAATAGTCATGCCAAACAAAATAAAGTCAGGGCTTGATTTTGCGAGAGCCTGGAAAACGTAAAGAGCGAGATGGTCATTTACGAAAAAGGTAACATAGTTACTTTGGCTCTAAATTGGACTTGGGAAAAATTTTTTACTTGGTATATTATGACAAGGCAATTGGACTAGGCATCGTTAACTGTGGTGGTATAAATTAAAAGTGTACAGTAGACAAAGGAACGTGACTCGTTAAGGTGAAAAGCGTCTTTGACATATAGATGTTTGGACTCTCACATTTTTACAATCCTTCTGTGATCTAACACACTTGAGGCCTCATTTCAAAGCTTTTGTAGAAAAAAGTATCATTTCATTTTTTCAAAAATTTCAAAACACCATTTAATCAAATGAGGTAGCATAGAGATGGTGGCCATTTTGAATTAAAATATGGTTCAATGTTAGTAATTTGCTTCTCCAGTATTTAACTTTGCACGATGACCCCTAATTTTATTTCTTGATCTATTATGAGAGTGGTTTGGCTTCAATTGAAGAAAAAAAATTGAGCAAAAGTTCAAATCGTTTACATTCGAGGCGCATACTACCTTAAACCGCAAAATGTCGGCTTGCTATTGTGGACATTTTTGTTATACTTTTTAAATTCCGTGCATTAATTTTAGACATGCAAATTTTTACAAAATGTTTACAATATAACATTTAAAACTATGAGTTTTGGCAAGAAGCAGTGATTGGTCACTCACCGTGCAGTTGGAACTCGTCGCCAGGAATGTTGGGCTAGCAATTCTCGCGATGTAGTATGGGTAGCTTGTTTCGATGAACAGGTAGCGTCCTAACAGCAACAAGGAGACACAAAGGCATATTACGACACAGAGTAAGAAGAAATGGTACCTGGACACCTATTGGTTAATATCGGTTAGCATATTTTAAAAATGGCTTTCACATTACATCACATCAAACTGGAAAGTAATCATCTTAGAAGTCTGAAAACTGGTAACGGTTTGATGTAATAATCAAACACTTTCAATCGATTCTAATTTTGTTGATTTTCTTCATCGCTTTTCTTATATAATAGAAAAAGGACCACTCCGAGGGCGATTGAATAATCAAAGGTTTTATGGATGTAGTCATTTGTAAAGCATCGTTTTGTGTTACTCTCCTGCTCTTTCCCATATAACTGTGTGACATCCAGTAAGTGCATTTTTTTACTTTCGACAAGTTAGGTGACCCTGAAAGCTACACAAACAACCAAAATGATACATAACACAATTTAATAGCGATTGCATGGGGCATGTTTTAAGTATAAACATGTTTTCACCTTTATCGGATCTCGTTGTGTGATCCGTACTTGGCCCGGTGCCTGCTGAGCCTGTTATTAAATCCCAGTCAAAGTTGTCATCGCCTTCTTGTTTCCAGTCGCACGTACTGATTTCGAAATCACATCTTCCGGCCAAAGAGTCTGCGCAGAGATTTTTAAAATGAAAAGGACACTATAGTGACAAATATTGTGTTTTCTCCGCTTAACTCGTGAAACTGACACTTTGTGCCCTCAGGTGACAATATTCGAACACTGTTTTAACACAGGCTACACCTAATAAATCCTGTATTTTTGGTGTTATCTATCCTGAACAAAAGTTCCTCCAATCATTCCGCTGAAAGGTGAGTGCGTAATATGAATTTTTTGTTCGACTAAGACTTTTAGAGATCTGGCCGTACCGTATCGTGATTAAGGTCAAATGTGAATATTCAGATCAAAATTTTGCCACGGTGCAAAGATTGATACAGCAAGTCTGCCGTGTCCTAGTAATGAGTATAATTGATGGAGTGAAAAGTACTGCGAGAGAAGATGTCAACAGTTCAATTTGAATATCATTACAATATCATTGTAAAATATGAAGGAACCTAGGTCACGTTTTGCCACGTGTTGCAGAATTCATATTTTTGACAAATGTTCTTGCGTGGGAAAACATTATATTTGTAACATGCTTCTCATGCAGGACGGAGCTTGGCCAGAAATGGATAGGGGTGTATAGGGACTCTCTGCTTTGAGTTGCCAGGGCGCGCTCTTACCACAGTTGTCTTCGTCTGCGTTGTCCAAACAGTCATCTACGAAGTTACACACTTTGCTCTTATCGATGCAGATATTGTTTCCGCATGTGTACTCTGAGGAGAGGCACGGGTCACTGGTCATGACTGGAAGGTAGGAAAAGACGTTTCATATCTAAAAAAATTACAGTATCTAAAGTAACGTAAATATGGGCATGATAAAATTACCAAACTGTCTTGATTTTGTGGAGCACAAAGTTACATAAATTTCATCCATGGGCACAAGCTCTGAATTTGTTGAATAACAGGAAACACATATAGGTGACGCAAAGACACGCTCCTTTTGGCAACGATTTTGGAAATACTAGAGACATGTGCGTTCAAAGTCACAAAAATAACAGTGAAGCTTCAAAATCTGGACAACCATCATGTGCTTTCTCGCTTTAAATTCACTACTTGCTGTTTTCCCGCTCGGAAATGTAGCAGTCTAACACTTTGGAGCAATGAATACCTGGTGGTTCACAGTCAATGAACTTCACGTCGTCTATACTTTCAACTCCATAATGGTAATTTCCACGGAGAGCCACAAAAAAGATCTGTAAATCGAGAGGTAGAAAGAACACATTTAGTTTTTTTCGCAAAGGGGGACTGTGACATATAATGCCATGTTATTAGTATTTATGAGCTGTCATTACTATTCATGAGGGCAAGTATATCTGAGGACGCCCACGTGTGTACTATTAGTCTCCAGCTCACCTCTTACTAATCATCACCCTATGTACCGTAGCTCTGTGTATTGTAAGCTTACAATAAAGTGGTATCTTTAGATTAAAGTACTCGCTGCCTCAAGTCTTCCCTACACCCATTCCACGTCGGAATACCAGCCTTGCCGAAACGCTGCCAATTGACCATTAATACCATCATAACCCTGGTTACATCACAAGGTCAAACTTGAAGGTGATTGATTAACGGGCAAAGTTTATGCGAGGTACTCTTTATGTTCACTCCATTTGCTTTGGACATCTATGTTGAAGGAGATAAAGTCTTCCTTATGTTACGAGACACGTTTTCAATATCATCCATGAAATGAAATTATGGTTATCATTCATAATATCGATGTCAAATAAAATAGTACTGTAAACTGAGATTTGCAGTCAATATGTCAGCTATTACGCTATCATATGCTAATATAATTCACAGCTTTCTGTAATTAATACATTCAGTACGAGGAATGAAATTCATGAGTGTATTGTCGGCAACATTTCAGCGATGTTTCAAGGTAAGACTCTGAACTGAGTAGACGACTTCTTAAATGGCACAGAGTCGACGAAACATTGTCCCAAGGCAGTGAATAATTCCCTCAACGTTCAAAAATCAAGATACATCGATATTCGAAATGTAAAGTGCCAGTTACTAGACTTGTATGATGGCTGCATGAAAAGCAATTTGGTGTATCTCACCTGGTAGGACTGTCCGGTTCCTATGTAAACCCTTGCCTTTTGCCATTTGTCCATCGGACCGGTATGTGAAAAGGAAATCTCAGTGTAGTTGACGGACCTTTTCCTCAGTTGCAGCGAGCCGTAGTGATTCATGCTACCCATGTTGTAGTAAAACTGCAAATGACAATTCGGTCCGGTGTTACCAATCGTGGGGCTGTAGAGTTCTGCCTTGTCTAGGTTTAGCCCGGGCGAGTTGTCCGCGAATGCGTAATACCCTGCGTATAAACGATCAAGACAAGACATGGGAACACGTCTAAGAATTTCATCTTGTAATACATGGATACTTTATATATATATATATATAACCGTACTCTCTGTGCCCAAGTTCAGAGGTTGCCATAAAGCCATTATGGTGATAACCGGGAGGGCACATTGTATACATTTTGTGTGTATATATATATATATATAAAACGGCTTCCATTTTGAAATGAGCTTTCCAAAAGCTCAATTTGAAAACGTACATCTCTAACATTAAAATCGACATTCAAGGCCGCACACACACCGAGACGGTGACTTGAACACTCAAGCCTATATCCGTACATCACAATTGGTGACTGATTCAATGCAACTCGCATAGATCTAAATATTGAACGATCTAAAACTTTGAATAAATTAAGCTCTTCACACACAGAATCTAAAACAAGAACATTCAAGGCAGTGCAATTTGTGTATTAGACTTGAACATTTTGAGAATTTTGAGATTTGGAGCATTCAAGAAAGACTGTTCACACACATGGAAATTCACACATTAAGATCTGCGGCTTGACAATTCAAGGCTCTTCAGATATCAAGATCCGTGGCTTGAACATTCAAGGCTATTCACACATCAACATCTTGAGGCTTGAAATTCAAGGCACTTCAGACATCAAGATCTTGAGGCTTGAAAATTCAAGGCACTTTAGACATCAAGATCTAGAGGCTTGAAAACTCAAGGCACTTCAGACATCAAGATCTTGAGGCTTGAAAATTCAAGGCACTTCAGACATCAAGATCTCGAGGCTTGAAAATTCAAGGCTGTTCAGACATCAAGATCTAGAGGCTTGAAAATTCAAGGCACTTTATACA
>LD344303.1:57020-88174 GCA_001465055.1 Ptychodera flava | reverse complement strand
GGGTCCCCCTATAGGTAAATCAAAACTTTCGGGTCCCCCATTCCCTATCCCCAAAATTTTCGAATACCCCCCCCCCCCGAATTCCTCCAGCCACCACTCACACATTTTTGCCCCAATCACCTTAGCTATCTTAACTTGTTGTTGTTGGCTGTGAAAAAAAAATGAATGAGATCAGAATATCTAATTGGAAGCGTAACCTTTATGTACTGCTGACATATAGTAATTGTAAATAGGTTTAAAGTAGAAATTTTGCTGGACTGATTGTTAGAGTTTAATAACACTGCATTTTTACTGCCATAAGTGTTCCCTTATCTTGAAAAAATGTTCACGATTGCTTGTGTGATAGAAGGTATAAAGTAGTTGCAGCTATGATTTCTTTCATTAGTAGAACGTAAACATTCAAGCATACTTTCTTCAAAAAGATACATAGACATGTTTTCTTACACTTATCGACTGAGTAATCGCAAGTGAACATTTCTTATCAACACATGATGAACTTGCAAAGGAAACACACTGATCAATTTATTGGATATAAGACGACGGTAGACATAATTCGATTTAATACTGTTCAAAACTTTTAGAATTAGCTAAAATTTTGAACAATCCTAGTCGACAGAAATATAGTTCGCAACAATATATTCAGATATAAATAGCGTGATCAACAATCGATCCCACCTTTAATAATTAGCTCGTAGAACGTTGATAATTGCATTGTTATTGTTACCGATACAGGTGGTGATAATTTTCTGTCATACGACCTATGGTGATTTCTGTCACGGTTTGTCCTTAATTCAGCTCAGACAAATTACAATCGCACTGTTATGCAATCAGAAAATCAGCTTGTATAGAGACAAAACCGATCCTACCAATTAAGTGTTTTACTAGCCTAGATTCCTCTCCCGTCCGCTTGCCTCCGTACCTCCGTCCCCACTACCTAATGGGGACGGAGGTACGGAGGCAAGCGGACGGGAGAGGAATCTAGGCTAGTGTTTTACAAATGAGACCCCATCACGATTGGCATCCTGTGTCCAAGATTGAGACACAAGATACTACTTCCATTCATTTAAAAACTCTACTCGACTTTGTTTATTGAAGCGATAACATTTGTAATGGTATCCGACTACATCACACAAACGTATGTATGCAATACAGACTAGTCACGGGGAATCAAAATCAGCTGCACTGGTTTTCATAAACCGAAAGAGACATTGTTATGGGAAGAAAATACAAAATTAATGTTGGGTCTACGCACATTTTTTCCCGGTGGGTAATATGTAGTTACAATGACAGATTGTCTGAACAAGATAGCTGAAAATGGACCAGTGTTATGCAACGTAATGTTATCTCAATTTTGAACACAGAGTGCCGATCGGAAACTCTCGTCAGCCCTCGGATGAGCTGACTTTGCCTTGGTACAAACAAAATTCCTGAGTCAACGAGTGGGCTTAATCAACAGTTGAGGGCTGGGACCACACCTTAGAATAGGCTGACTGGCCTTACTGAAAATTACTGTTACATAACGCTTTCCGCCATCTGGTAAGATCGTATCTCATCCGGTCGGCATGATGCCACAGGTCAGAGAACTTTGCGTTTGATTAGCGTAGGTCAAAGCCCTTGTACGTCTTTGCAACTTGAAGTTGATCCAAGGGACATGAGGCGACATCGAGGATCGAAAGGCGTCCTCGGCCAATTCGCAAATCAAAATTGACGAAGACGATCAAACGAACATTTAAAAAACAACGTAACAAAACCCAAAAGCATCACCATCCTATCACAATGCTAATAAACACTAGGTACTAATACACTGTAAATCGTTCCTTTGCAAGAGCTCGAAATCAATTCCTCTACATATCAGTGAAATATTGTTAATTCGTCATTACTCACCGTCATAACTGATAATTTTTGTGCCATTTTCTCTCATACCGTGGGTTTGTATTCTCTCCCATCACGTCATAAAAGAGCATGAATTATCTAGATGTGTTATCAAATCGGCAAGCTTCCTTGAGTGTCCACACGATAATTCACATTTTATGTTTATCATCCGAGTCTCCCTGTCCGTAAATAGGGTGACGTATACCGTGAAATTTGCTAGTAATTGACCTCTGCGGAGAATTATTGGCTGATGATTGTCTCGGTGATCTAGAATCATCCTCCGGTTTAGAATAATCCTATTACTGCTGACGTGTACTACTACAAGTACCCATGGAGGTATAAAATACCATATGCGTCGTCGTCAGCGAGAATGTGAATCAATCAAAGTATCGTACATCTGGATAGTTCGGTTTTTAGAGCCACATGCCACTTTGCAAGAAGCCCAAACTCTCGGGTCGTTTTAAAGTCCGCCTCTTTGCTGCAAAGAAATCGTTTCCAGAAGATTCGATCTCATCAATGTTATCTGGCTCAAGTGAAACTTCCATTCATAGTTCAAGTTCCATCTGATCTCTGTCCTCGGTAGAGCACGACAAGAAAACCGTTGAACGGCGAACGAAATACATACCGATGAAAATAACAATGGTATTTTACAGCGAAGGTTTCTGGCTTGAGGGGATCCAATTTTTGTTACAGTTGTTGGCAGTGGAGACTAATTTTGTTTGGCAAGACTGTAAACCGGCTGCACCTCCCGCCAAAGCCTTGTCACTCAACCAATGTAATTGCAGATAGTACCGGTTCTCGCACCGTTGCCTGGATACCAATTCGAAGGCCGATGCTTTATCTGCTACAAAGGTTTGACCTTTGATCGACTTGGACTACCAAGAAACCGATTGGAACTAATTTGGGATAATTTGATGTTGAAGTAATGCCGATTTAACCTACAAATATAATCTCATCTGCTTTTCTTTTTAGATTACACACTTGTTTTTATGAGTAATTTGCAATATTGTAACGTTCAGCTATACGGCACCTAACACTTTTAAGAAATTTGAAAAATATGAAAATCCAATTATCCCAAATTAGTTCCAATCGTGTTGAAGGCAACAATTTACGCGGCGAGGACCTTCAGCACATAGAATAAAAGAAATTTTATAAATAGAAGAGTTCAGTCTGACTCAATAAAATTTTTCCGTTGTTGATCGGCAAGCTACGAATACGCTCACTATGAAAATGTTTAGGTTGACAAAATCTCTCTAGTTCGCCAACTTCCGCCAAAGCGCCTTCCCTATTTTAAAATGTATAAAATCGTGCTTCGATTGAAATTTCTCCGTAGATCGTATATTCAAAGTTCCTCTGGTGGGATTGTATTTTGTTTTCTGAGCGAAAAGATTGAGGTTGAGATAAACACAACAGTAGCATACAACCTCAATTATCATATCTAGTGGGTTGCATAACTCTGGGCCATATATGGTGTTCCTATTCAAATCAACGTAATGAGCGCCAAAATCCGTTGGTGATGCAGCGAACGACCATAGTAAGACATTTGACCCTTGACTACATTTCGTCAACATCGTAACAGAATCTGCCAGTTTTTCGCCCAGGAAAAAGAAATATATGGGCTGCAATGAAACTCCGAACTTGAATATAGAAAACATATTTGGACAATGTGCTGTCATGCAAACGGATCATTGGAATCGCGTATTATTTCCGGTGAAAATTAACCAGTCCACGGAATCAGAACGAAGTATTTCGTCAGTTCAGCAGTATGTGCCCAAAAATATCTCAAGCAGCAGAATGTGACTCGGACCCCGGGGACTCGGACCCTGCTAAAAGAGAAACAGGTAAGTTAATTTCCTTAGACATTCGTAGCTTGAAATGTACATTGACTAGAAAGAAATTTTCAGTCTTCCGTATTTATCCTATTTGAAATCTGGCCTCTTTGGAAATAATTTCTTCTATTTGCACTTGTTGTTACTTCTCAAGTGAGTTCTTCGATATCCATAGGAAAAATTCAGATTCCAAGTACTCTAGACGAGGTGTTTTTCAATCGTATAAACCGGACAAAATGCTTGTCTCAGCCTTTTCACTGTCAAATGAGATTGCAACTGTTATACTGCTCTAACGAAAATCGTCACAAGACGTCACTAAACGTGGAGTCGACGACCTTCTACATCACATTGCATAGCAATATGTTAGCCGTGAAAGAGTTCTTTTTACAAAACACTGGACTTGTATATATTTTACAGTAGATGGCTATCGTTTGTAACATAAGTAATCAACAGCATTACTCAAATCGTTTTCTGTCATAATCTCAAACAGTTTTGTAATCGCACAGGCCTAATAATGATCTCATGGACATATCGCCTACCACTTCGGACTGCCACTGACAACGTGAGCCCCACATATTACACTTATTTCAAGACATTAGAAATCTAATTTGTTTCGGTAAATGCAAGTCAACAAAAATAAACACCAGAGTGATATGAAGGAAATCAATTAAGGGACAGTCGAAATAAACCTCACCTTGGTTCTAACTCAGCTCTGCGTGGCAGGGCTGTGTGTTACCGGCGGTTAGGCTTACACGCTTCCCACCGCAATGGTGGGAGGCCGTATAAAGCTAGTTTCTAGCTTTGCTTGATACCCTTATTTTCGAGATATTTCTTGAGCATCTAGAAGCACGTTCAACTTCCCCGTTAAAAATCACGACATTAACGAAGCATGCATGATCCCCAAAAATAGCAGAGTCATTCAAACACTGCTGGTGAGTGCAGTGACTGCAACGCTATCAGTGACGTTCTCCGGGACGTAATCCGATGAGTGATTGCCTAATCATGGAATTTAACATGGTAAAATGTAGCCGCTGTTCAAAATGACTTTGTGACTGTGAGCGTTGATAAGCTCACATGCCAGCTAAAGTGTACTTTTCTATGGAAATAAAATTTATGCGGGATGTTGGCCTAAAATACTTTAAATTTGGTCTTCCCTTTTCTCGTAAAAGAGATGAGGTCGATAATCTATCCTCGATTCATCAAATTTTATGGTGTCTCGCGGACAGCCGATAGATATTTCATAACTTGCTAAGGAATCTTATTCATAGGCATACGATCACGGTTACGTGTGGTTCTATACACAGTGGCCGCCGTGGCATGCATAGAAAATGCATACCACGGCAGCCGCTGTGTATCGAACTACGTGTAACCATGCATACGATGCATGTGTACAACGATAGCTTCGACAGATGGCTGGCCTTGACTCGTAATACTAGTGTCAGACAAAGTCACTGTAACTGACATCGACAAACATTAAAACCATCGAAATGTAACAAAAATAACCGTATGTATCCTCTGCCCAATCTCATTAAATGCAGTGTATTTGTCAAGTACTTTCTTTGATTCAACGTCTGAGAACTTCACCAATAGTTAATCACTCTCCTTTCTCCGGATTTTCTGAGACGTGTTTATAAGAATTTTGTCAAAATTGGCCAATCTGTGATCTGATTTTAGTATTAATTAATATATTTCGCATGAAAATGCAAGTATTATTTGATTCCTGAGAGGGTTTGCTCGGCGTTGATTCCATCGTTCAGAGGTCTCTCCATATCAATCATATATGATGTCCACCTTAAAACTTAAGAAGAACAATAACAACGTGAACAATAGCCACTTGTTATTCCCTCACACCCGTTCACGCATTTACATAAAGAGATGGTACTTCCTTTGAGTATGCATGGCAAACAATTTTTCTTGAGTATAAAGTGATGTAAGACAATAGCAGTGATTTGTTCAAATTCATTGCATGTGTAGGACTGTAGTAGTAACTACATGTCATTTTCTTTGCATGATTTCATTAAAAGTGAATAACTGACGGTAAAAATCAGATCGATTGGACACCCCTGTTGATTCTACAATCTCAATTTCTTCGAAAAAATAATTGAAAATAGTTCTATTATAGCTCTAACTTCCCACTGATATTGCATCGGAAATTCTCCGATTTCAATCAACTCGACCGGATAAAGAGACAATCATAAATATGTATACTTTAAGTTCGTAAACATATTTTGATGTATCGGAAAGTGTATGCGGTCGAAAAACCAACCATACGCTTAAGAAGGACCACTTAGTCAATTTTAGACAAAAGGCAGGTGTAGGCTTTAAATAATGTAAATAAGAAGGTAAACTTTCTGATTGTATAAACTAACCTAACTTATTATGTTATTGTATGTTCATCCCTTGTCGATTGAAATGGTCTGACTCAGCCTCCGTCTTTGTCGATCGATCTACCAAACACATTTAGGACAATCAACCATAGAATTTCCATGTGATTTTCTAGTATCATACACATTGTATTATACTGTCTTTCATAGGTTTACTGAGGAAAATTGCAGTGTCCTGATGAAGTACAGATTATGGTCAGACGGGAATATTCCCTCTTGGAACCCAGAGGGTGGTTTGGAGTTATTCAAAAGGGACCAGCTGGGGGAAATCATGGTGCCATCCGGCAGTTCAGGATTTGTGAAGCCAGTATTTGACTGGAAGGAATGGAATTATTACAAAAGAGCATTGAGGAATCAAGCCAATATTTGACAACTACTCAACAATTGTCCTGGGAACAGCTTCTGATGAAATTGAAAGATCCGCATGCGTACAACCAGGTGATATGCCTATATGGCGATTTGTAGTACTTCAGAAATATCAGCAAGTGGAACAAGAATCACCTGCAACAACAGATGAAGAAATGGCTGCTATGGCAGACCTGCTACAGAAAGAGAGAGTGTGTTCTGAGGTAATTTGGTTTACTGTTTATCTTAATTTTAACAAGTCATAATGTGACAGAGTACATTCAGATACTACTAATTCACCAACTTTTGAACCGTGTTTGTCAATAAAGTAATCATTACAAATCAGCCAGTTTGAATTAAACCTATCAAGTAAAATGATAACTGTAAGGGGACCCATGTTTTATGAATGTACAAATTTAATATAAATCGTTAGTGATTTTGTTTCCACTTTGTCTCATACAATTACGTGTGGTATATACACAATAAATTTTCGTCAGCAATTTTTTCAACAGAAAAGATTGAGCACCAAATTTATCAAACACACACAGAGGCCTGGAACAAAATCCATCATAGCTGCTATGCCTGTGAAAACAGTAAATGCACTAGGCCGCTTTATTTCATTTTTATACTTGCCCAGAGGAATAACGTGGTCGTGCCTCTTGTCAGTTTGACGTCCCATAGTGACTCAAATATACTTAACAGAGTTCTCCAAAAGTGATAAGGGCAAAGTGCCATGATATCAGTTTTTGTAGACTTTTGATCGGATTCAAGCTCAAAGTAAAGCAGTCAGTAACCTAGCAAAGACATCACAGTCACAACCCCTCCCCCTCATTAACATTAATGATAATTGCTAATATTCAGATATATTTATTATTATTCTGCCTTAATTGGCACTCATTAAACGGCAAGCATTTGGTAAGCTATCTAAGCAAGGAAATTTTTTTATTCACAGGGAAATACTCAAGGAAATACAAAATAAACACAAAAGACAACAGACAAGGGTTTCCAACAGAACATCGATGTCATGGTTGCAGCATTTGTCAAAAGGAAGCTAGTTGTTGGGAAGGTTCAGGTTCTTCAAGGAGCAGATATCACATATATGCCATATATTGGTCAACTGCATGGAATATGGAAACAACATGGGGATGTGTGTACTTTGCCTATTGTACATGTCATTTCTACATTTAACTTTTAAAAAGTGGCAGAATACCATCGTATGCAAAAGAAGAAATAAATGAACAATATCTCATTGTTGTGTCAACGCTGATTAACCTTAGGAGATCATTATCTGATGTGTCTATTACATTATTATGTAATATGCTGTTCAAAACTGCTAACATCGTAACAAATTTTGCAATGTTCTGGTGGCGTTCAGAATGAATTGTTTAAATACTTCAACACATGTCGCCAAACATTTCTGATATAATACACATACCAAAGTCCCTTTCAAGTGCCTTGACAAGTAAGAAGGGAATTACTCAACCAATATCATGACCTCACGTAATGAATAAGGGTGACCCATTCCTTCCGATCAGCGTATGATATCGCGAACGAGACAATACGGTACGTCTACTACAAACACTGGAAAACGGATGCATGTCTTCTTATAGCATTTGCTGGAAGATACACCTCGGGTAAGAGGCTGAGTTGTGATGAAATTAAAGAGATGTTCAAAGATGCAAACAATCGATTTTGTGTTCTCCATATTATATGACTTGTTTCGTCAAATAATCTCTTTTCAAAAGCCTTTCATTTGCTGTTGTTAAATTCAGCCAGACCCTATTCCAGTATTTTAGGCAAGAATTTCATTTGACAGACTATTTCAAATGAAATAAGTTAATTACATTGGTTACATGAGTTGTACGTCGTTTTTTAAGATTTTAATGTTGTTGAATATATTATATCTACTTAAGATGTGTAATTGTACTTAGAACGTGAATATTTGTTTTATTGATAAAAAAGAGGAGTCCCTTCATTTCATATAGATGGCGATACAAATCTTGGTAGTTGTGTTTTTACAGGCAAAGATCATCTTTTTGTAGACTTATTTTACAGTCTCTAATCAAAATTAATTCTGATCACCAGAATGTTGAAGACTCAGATCTCTATGAGTATTGCCATGAAGATAGTGGCTTTAATTTTATAGCATTAAATCTAATGAGTATAATTAATTGAACTTGGATTTTAAAGTCGCTCTTCAATGTTCAAGACTTGAATGTTCAAGCCTCCGGCCAAACAGAGTGGACTGTACTTACTTTAATGTCAAAACTACATATCGCAATACATACTTTCACTTGAATGTTCAAGCTCACTCACTGACTGGACTGTACTTACTTGAATTTTAAAGCCATACATCAGACTCGCTTGAATGTTCAAGCCAACTCAGAGAGTGGACTGTACTTACCGGTACTTGAATTTCAAAGCCACATATCACGACACATGCATTCGCTTGAATGTTCAAGCCAGTCATCCCAATGTGTATGGACACTGAATGCTTGTCAGTGAATATTCAAACCTCTGACCTCATAGAATGAAATATGATTGCCTGATTTTGCAAGTCACAAATATAAATGTGTGCAACTGCTTTCCGAACACAACAGAATTGATCAATACACTTCAAATACATCGTCTGTTTAAAAATGTAGCCAAAACAATGAAAAGGCTCAATTTCGACTGGAAAGGCTCAAATTAAAATGGAAACAGTTATATATATATATATATATATATATATATATATATATATATAATGTGTCTAATCCTCTACAAGAATGATTTCAACAACGTATTACTTTGCATTCCTCTACTCCAAGAATATGAAGAGATTGAAATACCTTCCCCACTCCCTTCAGTGTGATCGGTTGCTGGTCTGTGTTCGGATGGCAGTTTGGTCTTTCCCTGTTTCCTTTCCCATACAAACTGTGGAGCTGGTTCGGCACGTCGTTTCCTAGATTCGTCTGACACACCTAGCCAACCACACATGCCGCCTTCGAAGTCACAACTCTTGGCTGTTGGAACGAACGAGTGAAGGAATGAGATGATTTTGTTGAGAATGAAACCCATTAATGGAATCCTGAATCCGAACAGCGAAACGGCATGTCTGAAGCATAGACACTTGAAATAGTGTACTTGAACTCATAAGAACGACCCACAGTCAGACTGAAGTTTTTTCCTGGGCAATCTTTTCACAGAATCTTTTCACTTACCCTGCAGTAAGATATTACTAGCCTCAAAACTGCAAGGGTCACCGAACTAAGATTTTGATCAGAGCCAACACTCACCTCAAATATACTGACAGTTGAAATTCAAAATGGTCCCTAACTTAATACTAAAAAACTAAATAAACGTTTTATTTCCAAAAAAAAAACCATGACGGCTTGAACCGTTTTAGTCCACAAGCTCAAATGAGTCGACACAAGCAGCAGATCATGAAAAGTATAGTAACAATTTGAGTAATCGAAAGATTTTCTCAAAGACATGAACAAAATACTCAGCAATTCTTTCCAAAATCGACGTAAAAAATAGGCTTCCATTCACCTGTCTTTCATTCCATTATAAAAAAAATGATGGCCTCTTCAAATAGCCGATCAAACGCATCGCTTTATGGCATGTGACATCGTGTTGGGGTCAAAGGTAAAAAAATAATAAATATCGACATTTGACATTGTGTATGCTGGTATCATGTACTCTGTATGGCAAGCAAACACCGCGAGAAAAGGCAGAGTAGTTTAACGTTTTGCGAATTTTGATGCATTTTGTGTCAATAATTCGAAGAAAGTAAGTGTCGATTGTGCGTCTACAATGTTTTGAAATGAAAAAGAATGCTGTTAATAGTCACAGCTTGTCCCGGGAGATAACCCTTCTCTGGTGATGGATTGTAGTATTTGCACACGTCAGACTAGATCTTGCACATACTACGCATACTCAATGAAGTAATGGAAAAAATAAAGTGCCATTGTTTTGCCAGTTTTGGCGATTTCAGTCGTTTATTATGCATCTGAAATAGCTTGTATAGATTGAATAATGTTGCAAGTTCACTATCAACATAAGTTATGGAGTATGAAAAAGAGGATTTCTTTTTCAAAAATTTAAACAATAGGACAATAGATAGCATTATTGGTGAATTTAGTGGTTGCACATTTTCCATTAATTTTTGCTGTAATCCTATTTTTATCAGTTACCGCTGTCATTTGATGATGGATTAGTAAAGAATACTTTGGTGCTGAAATGACACAGGTATTAACTGACATTTATTATTATCATTATCATTATTATTATTATTATTATTATTATTATTATTATTATTATTATTACAAGTTTAGGGGCTATAAGTATTATATAGAAATCTAATAACAGTTCATTGAAGCTGTGGAAATTCTGAAAAAGAGGTGTTCGAATGCAGGCCCATCGTGGCAGTCGTGGGCGTGCACAAAATAAGGCACAGCAACTGTGGAGAGTCTATGCGTATGCCAGTGTATTTGCTGCAAATATACCTTTACGCATGCGCACTCGTTTGCCAGTGTAGTCTGCCAATATGAGCATGCGCAATTGAATTTACTGCGCGTGAATGTGTAGTCTGTACACTACGTCTCGTGCTATATTCTTGTCGTTGAGCTTTGCATGTTGACAGAAACTGGAATTACTGCAGAGAATACTTTTCAGTACACCACAAGTGAGTCCCTAAGGTAACAAGTGGGACGTTTAGGAAATCCTTTCAGAAAGTTCACGCCGCCTGTGGCCATTTTGTGGAGTATAAGCTTATACGTACCTGGAGCGACGGTATACAGTATTTCTACTGTACATATTGCCAGGTAATATGCGATGGAATTTTGCGTTTCACGTCGTTCAATCATTCAGATGGAAATGCCAGCCTTCTCAGACTTTGAAATGCTAACTCTTGTATAACAATGACGTAATTTAATGAGAAGACCTTTGTATTCGAGTTAGGCAACAGTTTTTGATTTGAGAACTCTCATCATGGCGGATTCAGTGAGTATTCAACAACTTTTTCATATGTCCATGTAGCACATTTGTGCAAAAATAAGCAGGTCCACAGGCCTTTGGCGAATCAATAAATGCGTTTTTCACCAAGCTGAAAGGTTGAAAGATGCGTCCGTCACTTTGGGACGAGCTAGATAAATGCAGTCAAACCCAGCTGGGCATAGAAATTTGCCATAGTAGAGACGATATAGTACGATCGGCCGTACCCGTGCGGTGGAACTTTGCAACAAAGTTTCCATATCTGAACTGACGTACTTGAATGACAGGCACAGGGTATGATGGCCAATAAAAATGCATTCTCGTTGCATTTTGATAATAATGTATCAATCACAATGACACGGAAATTATGCCTCCTCCCAACAGAAGGGCATGGTCTATTTTTAGCCCTGCTACAGTATATCTCAGTGCTGAAAAGGCCATATTGTTGTCATGTTGTCATGACGACTTTTAAAACTTGCATACAACTGTGAGAGTGAAACGGGTTGTTTATAGGTCACAAAACTTTTGAATCCCACTGTCGTCCATTACACCTGTTTCCTTGGGCATTAAAGGTGTGCAAGTATACACATCAAAAGACTAGAAAATTCACTTCATGGGCAGAACCTTGTAAAATATGCCTTTCTTGTCTGGTTAACGAAAAAAGATACCCCTGATCTAAAATATGCATGGGCTACCAGCCAGTGTCACCGGGCTACAAACTTCAGAATATGGTTGCTCAAGTGGACTACCAGGGAAAAAAAGTTAATTTCCAGCCCTGGGCAATATTAAACATGAAACATTTAACTTGTAATATTTCCCCTTGTCTTGGCCTGCTGGGTTTAAAAAAAATGTTTCAAGGTATACAGGGACCATGTTCAAATTTAGCCATTGCTACCATGGAAAGGGGACATCTAGCTAATCATCAGAATCATAGAGTTTATGGGGTCACGCCAGGTCACACAAAAATAATGCACCACTATATGGCCATAATTTTACTTTAGTTAAACAATCAGAAATAATTTGTCTTCATTATTCTTCCTGGAATGAGGCAAAAAAATTAAAATAAATTATTATAAAATGAACATTATTATACGTCGTTAATTATAAATCCATAAAATAAATAAGTACCAGTGAATTATGTTTTAAATAAAACAAAAAAACTGTGCGCTACTGTTACTGTTTCTGATAAATAATGGTACATTGGGTGATAAGGGGAATTGGGTTCATAAAATTAATTTGAGATTCAAGTAGAATTAATTTTAGCACATAAAATTAATTTGAAGGCATAAAATTAATTCGATGAATGCATAATAAGTTGGTACTATACTCTATAACACTTATTTGGGATGACTGCATGAAACAAAATTAAAAATGTTTGAAAAATTATTTCTGGCCTATATGAAATTAATTCAAACACACTAAAATAAACGGAAAACAAATTTTGATAACAATGGCCCCAATGTACATTATCTTAATTATTCTTCCTAGAATGAAGGCAAAGAAGTTACAATTATTATTATTATAGAACAAACGTTAAAATTTGTTACTTAGAAATCCATAAAATAAATAAAAAACAGTGAATTATGTTTTAACATAGACCCTTTCAAGGGTCTATTGTTTTAAATAAAAAAGCTGTGGTTCCCAAATAGGTTACCATGGCAACATAAAACAAAAATGAACATTGAGTTCATGCTGTGATAAATACACTTAGGAGGAGCATTTGCATAGTTACTGGGATTACTTTTAATGGAATTTTGAAAACAAAATTGAAATTTTAACACGCTATGGAAACACAGGGCAGTAAAAATGGATATCATATTTTGTCTTTCTAATCTAAAATAACCCTTTGGTATAATATTTCTGTTGATTAATGGATTTTTACACTGGATATTTGGTCTTTCTAACCCAAAATATCCCTTTGATATAACACATTCTGTTGATTACTGGATTTTAGGTGGAATCTTTGAAAAACTGGTAATTTTTACTCCTGAATGGTTGCCATGGAAACATCTAACATTAAAATGAGTGTGATTTTTTTTGGTGTGCTAACCAGAAAAACCCCTATTATCAATTTTTACATCAATCAATAGTTCTTTAATATGAATTAGGGAAAAAGTAACATTTTAAATCCCAAACTGGTTACCATGGCAACTCTTAACATTAAAATAAGTCTCGTGTTTTGTATTGTCTGACCCAAACTCCCCAACTAGATAATTTTCATAACAATCAAAGTAACTTTTCATGGGATATTAGAAAAACTGAAATTTTCAACCCCTAAAATGGTTACCATGGAAACATGGGGCAGTGAAATCGATATCATATTTTGTCTTTTCGACCCAAAATACCCTTGGGGTGAAATTTTCATGGAAATTGAACCTATTATTATTCGCGTTATTATTTCTATATAATACTTATATTAATTATTATTATTATTATTTAGCAAAAGCAGGGAGTTTAGAGATTTTGTAGCTGAGTTTATTGATTGGATTTTCTTTTTACCCATGCCCTGAAATGTACTTGATTTTAAAATTGCAAAATCCTTTCTATCACAAGACCTATTATTTTGTTGAAAATATAAAGTCTATGACTCTACATGGCACATGATAATCATTTGTTTTTTGTATTTGCCATAGGAACACAAGAAATGAAACTTGATGAATAGGAAACTTTTACAATAAGATAAGACTCTGAAAATTAAATCTAAGTCAAGTTTTGACGTTTTTGTGGTGTGTCAACTAGTTCAGGAATGTTTGGAGTCTATTATGATGGTGAAAATCAGACGTGAAAATTTTCAAAGGATACCTCTGTTCGTAGGTGAGCTTTGGGACTTTCTGAACAAGAAAGTTTAGACAAAACACTCACCACATCTTAATTCATCATCGCCATCGGTACAATCGCTACGGAAGTTACAAACCCTGTCAGCAGATATACATCTACTATCAGCATTGCAGTAGAATTCATTTGGACTGCACAATGGTTCGGGTGACGGAGAGGGTGAAGATGGTGGTGGTGTCGTCGGTGGTGCGGTCGACGGCATACCTGTTTAAATAGGTTATAACAAAGATCATTAGGTTTCGCTGCCGACGACAAGTAACTTTTCCCAAACACTTATATAAAGACTTACGACAAAATCACATTTCTGACTCTCATCAATGCGGCGTCCGTCTGTCCAGGTGTCTTTGCCAGAACCACACAGATTGTCAGATTGGGGAAAACTAAAATGGTGAGATTCTAAATCAGAGGTCACACGGTGACATATAAATGCCATGTACGTCTCGAAAAATTAACGATTGTAGGAAAGGACGCACAGAAAAATGCTGATGGATTTGATGTTGATTTTCAGGGTGTAACTTAGGATGTCGAGCGTCCAGGCACGACTCAAAATGCGTTGTTTTGATTCTTGAAGATGATCCCTAATCTGGTCTTGTCTCTACCAGGATCCGAGTCAGATTGCACAAAAGAATAAGACGATCACTGCGAGTTTGATAACCTTATATATTCTCACATTTATTTTTATGCGATAATCTTTCGCCATCCGTTCACTTGCCGACTAAGGCAGTAACCGTATATCGATGTTCGCGAATACAAATATCTTGTAAGGTATGAAAGTGCGACTTACCAACGGTTGGAGGATCTACTGTGGTAGTCCCTGGAACTCCTAAATGGAAGAATGGAAAAATGATACACTTACTCTTACAGACAGCAGATTCTATCTCTCTACCTGCCTGTCTCTCTGTCTTGTCTGCCATCCAAATCTGTCTGGCTGTCTCAGTGTCTGTTTGTCCCTGTCAATTGTTCTGTCTCCAGTTGTCTCTCCCTGCCTCTGCCTCTCGCATTGTTGTCAATTCCCTATCTTCCATGTTATTTCACAAGTCTGAGACCATCTACTTTGGACGGATATTTCTTTCTGTCTTTCGAATTAAAGTGAATAGAATTCAGCCTACCTGTGCAGTATCCATCACTGATGACCACGTCATCGATGGCTATGTCACTGGCTGGCCCGTTTCCTCTGATGGCAACGAATATCAGCTAATTGTAGAGAAATAAACCAATATTTATTGCTACCAGAAAATTAAGATTAGGCTTGAGACACTTTCTTGAGGCATAATCTCAGCGAAAAAGACAGTTTCGATAAGACTTCACATAAACATGGGAAAACATAGATGGTAACCAATGTTATCCTGAGGTAAGCTTAATGTTGGCCACGCAGGACAAATTAATTGGGTTTTTTTTGAATAGCCGCTTTTATTTTGGCCAATTTTGAAATTCCCAGGTACTTTTTTTGAAATATGAATAATACTTCCGCATCATTATTGCTATGGGTAACAGTACCCTTAAATCTCTCTCTACTTTTCGCCTCCGGCGGACATCAAATAAAACTTTTGTTAGGAGTCCGGTCGACTACCAAAATGTAGTCTACTGTCAGTTTTTTTGGTTTTCTTCTCAGAGCAAGTGTGAATGCCATGAAATTGTTCTTTCAACACTGACAGTATATGTTACAGCATCCACAATGGTGCCGAACCGGGAAAAGTTTGCAAAGTCTACACTCCAAGCCATCATTAACAATGTAACAAGCAGGAGATTTTGCAGGTTTGTGAAAATATGTGAATAAAAAGAAAGCTTGATTTGCACTTTGATTTCGTAATGTTAAAAGTTTAAACACTTATGGTGTTTACGCATTCAGCGACAGGAACCGACGAAATTACAGTTGTGTGTAAAAGAAGTTACACTGTAAGGAATTTTATCTATGCAAATGTTACCCTACAACGCCATCTGTGGCAGAGGTCACAGTTCTCCCAGTTCTGTCCTCTTTTGCACGAGGACGCCCGCCAGACAACATCGCCATTTTTCGGCTCTACCCTTGGTCACATGTGTCAGGCATGGGGTTTTTATCTTGTGCTGCGTATTATGGATCAACAATTTGATGAATAACTTGGTAGTTACGGTTTATAATTAAAAGGTCACCCATTGGGCGGCCCGTTTTTCTTCCAAAAGACATGAGTAGAGAGTGTTATTTGATAGATAGCATTTTGCCCAGGCGGCTCATCACCTGCAAGGAGGAGCTGCCGGGACAAAATTCAGGACATTTGCAAGGGATAAATATCCATAACCATATACGTTAGAAAAAAAGTCTATACCAAAACCAATTACGTTTTAGGTATCTGGTGCCGACTCGGAGAATCTCACGATAGTGCAGTGTCTCACCTGGTATTCCGTGGTTTGCAAGAACGAAACTCTCCCGTATTCCCACTCACTGCCCTGGTCCCCGCTAAGGGTCCATATTGTGTCCGGGGTTGTCGGGTCATCACCCGTGACAATGTCCACTCTAAGGGTCCCGATTCCTCCTCCATTCATGTTGTACCAGAACTCAAGGCATCCGGTAGTGGAATTGGCCGGGAAAGGTTGACTGTACAGCTTCGCTGTAGCGTTGGTATAGGCATTAGAGCCCTCAAAGTATAAATAAACTCCTATGTCGAAAGCATAGAAGCAATAAGTGTTTAAAATTTTGCACAAACGATTATATATATATATATATATGTATATATATATATATATATATATATATATATATATATATATATATATATATATATATATATATATATATATATATATATATATATAGATTGTCATATTATTCAAGCAAAGTCTTGTGTCAAGGAGCATTCAAAACGTGCACGGATAAAACAGTCAAAATTTATTTATCTATTGTAAACGATTGGAATGCCTCTACAAGAAACTAAGTAAACTAAGTAAATATTGCCTCATAATTGAACTTTCATCCCTATTAGAAACTTTAACTCTTTTCGCTCAAAGCTCATATGACATTTCTTTGTTTCCATACCTTTAAGAAGATAGAATCATTGTGAAAACTTCATAGGTACAGCGTTTGTACGTGTGATATGCATTCAATTTTTATCAACATTAATCGAATTTTCGACTTGCATTTATTGTTTTCCGAAGAATTTGGAAAATTGTAAATTGCTTAAGCTGTTTCTTGACTCTCTAAAAGTTTGCCCGAAATTAACGCAAGCAGACAATCAATCAAGAATACAAATCAGGGGTCACCTTGCAAAATCTGTTACTGAAGATAAAATTATCCTTAGTCTTCAGAAACTGGCAATTTAAATGGTCACCATCCCCATCTTAACTCTATAGTAAATGGTAATGTTTTATTCTCACAAAAATTACTAGCTTCGAAATGAGACCCCGCAAGTGGTAGAATAGTAAGATATTGTACTTTGAGAATTGGATCAATCGAACGTCTGTCCTCGAAGCGCATTATACATTAAATTATATAATCCTACCGTCATCATTTCCAGTGGTGTGGTCATTTGTCGGTCCTGTGTCATCAGTCCACGTTGATCCACTTAGGAGCACCCAATCGAGATCGTCGCCGCTTACAATGTTACTCCAAGAACACTTGCCATCCTCAAAATCACAGTGACCTGAAAAGAAACAGAGGTCACACCACCTTAAATGACCATTTTCTTTGAACTTGTGTAGTCGATTAGAAATACTAACTAATATTCGTGACTGAAGCGATGCTCCCGCGTGTATATTCCCTAAGAATCTGGTCCGACAACTTCACCAAAGATTGTGATGGACTTAATTCGAAATGTAACTTGATAAAATTTTGAAGATCATTCTAACATTATCCATCACACCTCATGATCACTCATTTTATCAGTTAAGCGTATCCGGCATATTCGATTGATTGCCTGTCGCAACTTGAATTATACTTTCTAGTTATATACTCCAAACTTTTGCACGACTCGCACAAAAGTGAGTGTTTTTCTATTCCTTAGAAACCAAGGCTGAAATAATGAAATCCTTTTAAGAGCAATACAACCACCCACTATCGGAAGAACAATGAGCACGAACATTTATTTAACATTGACTCATTAGAATTATCATTGAGCGAGGGTCTGCTTGAAAGTATAATGTTGTCCATTTCGTTAGTGTTTTTGTAAGCCACAAACAAAATTCATGTCAGCGGGTTGTATAGCTGGCGTTCAGTACTACACACTGTTGCTAAGATTCACAATGCATGTGTTGTCTCATTAGCATATTGCTAACGGATGCCTAAAATTATGTCCCTCCTTCTCTTTCTCTAGTTCAGCTAAAGGGTATTTTGTGTATCAAAACTACCACACACAGTTGACAGATCAAAAATTCAAAATTTATACAAAAACTATTCAAAGAGGAGACTTTGTTACCTTGCTATTCATATATATAACTTACTCGGGTTTGGACAGTCGACGTCCATCACTTGTACGTCGTCAATAACCACGTAGCCAGTCTCATTAGTACCACGGACAAACTCAAACACGACTTGGAAATTCGCCTGTTGTGTCAAGGAGGCTCTACCGATATTCCAACCGTCTCCAATTTGCAAATGTCGTTCCCAGATCGGCTGTCCCAAGCTATTATCGATTTTAATTCTGACACTGAGGACTCCGACGTCTAACCCTTGCCAAGCGTAGAAGAACTGCAAGCATCTGTTTGAATCGATGTTTAGAAAGTCCGTGAGAAACCGAGCTGTTTGAGATCCGTTTGTTGATGTGCCTTCCGCCAATAGGTAGTGACCTGGAAAAGAGGAATTACAGTTGCTTGGTAAGGGTAAATTTAAATACACAGTATAGTGGAGGAAGTGTTTATATATTTGCATAGATCCGTATTTTATCCTTACAAGGCTGAAGAGGCGAGTCGGCATAATTAACGTCTGGAATGTCATTTGCACTACACAACTTTTACAGTGTACTAACATTTTACCTAGCCCTAAGTGAACAAATAAATCATAATATACATAAAGGTGTATAATTCCTTCAACAAGACGCCGATTGATATGTATCAACACACAATACAGGAAAAAAGAATGTCAGCATTCATATGTTATCTTCTATCTGTGCATCATGAAAGGATAATGTAAAGCGAAAACAAACCAAGGAATGATCATTTATTTTCTAACTGAAGTTAAATACTAAAACACTGGGGATTGTTTTCCAATACAGCCAATTTTCGCATGATTGCTAACTCATCACACCGTCTTGCAAGAGTGGGGATTATGTCGAGCTGTTTTTACTGTGGCGTCTTTGCTATGTAACTCAGTGCCAGGCGTTGTGAGTTCGAACCCGATCGAAAATTTACTGCCTTGTATCGGATCGAATGCTCATTTCATAAGAATATGGCAGCGTTGAGGTCTAAGGCTAACGTAAGATTTGAGATTTGACAATTCCAAAGCTTTGGTACGGAAAGGGTGAAGTTGAAACTTATCTGACGAATACGAAGACACCTCACCCGTTCCACTTTCAAGGGTATGATCCAAGGACGGTCCAATGCCATCATCACCAGTGCTGATCGACCAATCAAAATCGTTGGTTCCATCATTCGTACCATTGCACAGGGTTTCACGCTCGAAATCGCAACCAGTATAAGCTGAAATGTCGTTCAGAAAAATCGTTTTGTCAACAAGTGTCCTTGGGGATGTCGTGGGTTCTTAAAGTATTATGCGATTCAAAAGTGAAAGATTAGGATTTTGTTTAATTTTTCCTTATGGAATCTTTCAACCATTCTCGTTCAAAATCGAGAATGAAAATTAGGGGTCAAAGTGCAAATTTAGTACTAGAAAAACAAATAACTCAAGATTTACCGATATTTGAAATTCAAAAATGGCCGCCATCCCTAATGTTAACTCTGTGGAGTGAAAATAAAATTTTCAACTTTATAACAAATAAGCCTTTAAAATTTTTTTTTTCTCCTAGAGCTTTAAAATGAACCCCTACAAGTGGTAGATCAGAAATGAATTGTATAAGTTTGAGAATCCGAATATCTCTCCCTCCCTGCGGCGCTATCTACCTTAACGGAAACAGAAGCCTATAGTCTCTTCGCAGTTACGCCGCCATGATAAAAACTACACCTGCGAAAAGAGTCTGGATTGTGCCAACAGAGAGCTGCAACCATCAATCTCAGACAAATGATATATCAGAATGATCAGCCAAATCTATCACCACCTACGCACACCCTCTTAGCTCCAGACATTTATAGCCCGTGCGAGAGATCGCAGGATAATGTATTTCATGTTAGAGAAATGCATATTCTCTTACGTGTCCCTTTGCAGAATTGTTTCAATTAATCATAGTATATTCCACTAGATAAATAACAATCAGCTTATTACTATAATTTAATGTAATAACAATTGGTTAGCCAATCAAAAACAACATTTATGAATGTAATGATTACCTAATGTGCAATACCCATCGGCAAGTGTTATATCATCCACAGCTATATCGCCATGGATTCTGTAACCTTGATGTGCTTCCAGTACAATTTTCGTGGTTGAAGATGAAGATGACTGGAGAGAGACCCTCGCCTCGTTCCACTGGTCACCATAAGTAGTCTTTCTGCTCCATATAACATCGCCAAGTGTGGTGTTTGACTTCAGGTAGACATTGAGTGACCCAATATGTGCCCCATACATGTGATACCTAACAAATGTATAAATATTTGCTTGAAAAGTTTGTTTCTTCAGCTATCTAAATTAGAATAGGTGAGTATTTGTCACTTTATGCATGCATTGCACACACTGCTTTTTGAACAAAAAATATGGACATCATGGTACATTCCTATTTCAATCTGATAAGTGAATCAAAGGGCGAGGTTTGTCAAACCTTCACGAGCAGCTATTGCTTCATAATCGTATCTTAAATATAATAAGACAGAAAATGAAAGTTTAGCTTACCAGAAGGTCAAGCATTTCGACTGATTTGTTGCAAAGCTGACATCAGGGCTTTCAATTCCTGCAGGGTCACCCTCCGTACGATCCTTATCATTGTCGATGTAAATATAATACCCGCTGTTATCTGGGGAGCAAAATCGTCAAGTGGGTTTTCATAGTTGTACATATAACACAATACGTCATCACAAAGTGAGACTATTTGTAAGAAATACTGATGATTACAGTTGCTTGGTGGCTGGTGTAGTTTGAATGCATACAAACAAAGGCATGTGACTAACATATTACTTTACGTCATTTTTGGGGGGTTTGAACAAATAACATAAAATACAACTTTAGGCAATGTGTTGTATCAGTAAAACGAGAGAATCTTAATTATTGCATTGAGTCAACCACATCTACATCTCTGGAAAGTGTGCAACGAAAACATCTGTAGCTGTGTGGTTATTAGTTTCCATTTGTAGCCATGAAATAAAGTCACTCACTTCCGTAGGTGTGGTCAACTAATGGTCCAGTATGGGGAGAGCTAGTGCTGCCCTGTGTTAATTCCCAATCAAAGGTATCATTTTGGTCATTGGTCCAGCTACACCAACTGTTTCCTTCAAAGTCACAGTCTTGAGAACCTAGAAAAATATAGATTTTCTTAAGCTCCATCGTTCTCTAATCTGAACTTGTCAAGGAATTTTCATAAATTATGATGTACTACTACTACTACTACTACTACTAATAATAATAATAATAATAATAATAATAATAATAATAAAAATAATAATAATAATAATAATGGATGCTTATATAGCGCACATATCCACAAGTACTTGTGATCAAGGCGCTTTACAATAACTATTACCCCTGGTCACTGGACCTAATATGATACCACTCAACTCCCTGGGGAGCAAACAACAGCTCACATGTGCAGCCAATAAGCGCAGCAAAGCTAAATGCACACATTTCAACCACTGTCCTACCAGGTTGGAGAGAAGCAATGAGGAAAAAAGTGCATTGCTCAAGGACACCACAACATTGCCATGCCGGGGGCTCGAACTCACCATCCTGTGATCGTGCGTCCACTGCTCTAGCCACTGGCCCATGATATCATCACCAAAAATTTTCAAGAATTTTCCTAATAGTACATCATGACCAATAGCCAGAGAGCTCTTAAGATATTTTCCAAGTCATGGGGACACCCTTTTTAGATGTGATTAATGTATATGAAACTGATGATACAAAGGATAAATTTTACACAAATTGTCCGACATTGATTAGTGTTTGGTGAAACAGACTGTGTTCTGTATCTCCCGTCACGCTGACGATACGATTATGATATTCACTTTTATGAAATATGTATGTCTCCGGGGTGCGCTTCCTTAAATATAAGTATTCATATATTTAATTAAATCTTTACAGTATGTCAACTTAAAACTGCCAATTGTTGCACTCTATGAGGTAAACTAATGCCATTAACTAGCCTTTCAAATCTCGAGACACTGAAATGATATTGTCCGGCGGCAAAGGTCTAGAACAACACTTACCGACCAAACCGCAACACAAAACCAGAAAGACGCTTATTTTTTCCGTCATCGTCGACCAGCTTTCCAGGACTGACGGCGGAAAAAGGATAGGTCTAATTTCTTCAGATATAAAAAAGCCAATCTAGGTCGCAACGTCGAATTATCAATCTGAAAGCCAGAGGCAGAAAGCGACGCGTGCTGATGACGATACGATCACTTCGTTCTGGGGTTGGAAACTGGTAGGCGTGGCACTCGACTCTTCCCCTTGCACAAGGTGTCTCCGCTTGGATGGGGGCGACGACATGAGGCGCAAGTATAGACTCGTAAGTGATATGTATAGTTGTAACCGCTACAGATGTCAAGACTGTCATTTTGGAATTCAGAAGGGTCATGGGGGGTATGTTTGCCAAGGCCCACACTGGTTCCTACGTCTATAAGCCCCTTAGCGTAACAAATATTTCTAACTCAATTAAATATTATCTCGCACAAATTACGACAAACTCTTACCTTACAGAATATTATTTCAAAAGTGCGAGTATCTTCTGTGCTTTCAGAAGCATTTTCATCCCTCTTTCAATGGATTCATGCTTTCGTGAAATTTAATGGTTAGAGGAGCTCTGGTATATTGTCACGCCCAACGATGTCATAGAATTTTAATTGTGAGAATTATCTCCCCGTCTTTATTTTTCCGACCTTATAAGTCAACGTTCATCCACTTTCCTTCCCTTCCCTTCCCTTTGATTTTGCTAATAACAGATGCATACCAAAGTCATGACAGTATGTATATTTGGACACTATTAAGTTGTACACTTTCCAGAGAGAGATATTCCGTCTTTTCTCTCCTTTCTCGACTGGACACTGAGATGTGGACCTTCTGTGACTTGGTCGTATTGACTTAAGTGAGCAGCCAAGTCTGTATGATAATTATGTGGTAGACTACGTCTTTGTAGACAGCCGACAATTCTACATATCGTAACCCAGTATCTGATAATGGTGTACCACTCGCCTCTTGTGTGTTTGTGTGTGTGTGTGTGTTATTGCCAGATTTTATACAAGCAGCCGGGATATCAATGACAACCACGAACAAAATACGTAGCGAACAATCACGACAAAATTATCACTCAACCACGCTACACGACATTAGTAAAAATACGGGCATAGCAACTAATTAAATTACTTTTTACTTGAATTCTTTTTATCTTAAAATCAAAGTTTAGATATTTCATATGTTTTATTGCCTAAGAGGTGTTAAATCCTTGCTGCAAAAAACCGTTTCCGAGTCTGTGCATTTGTGTGTCTTTGAAAACTTACGTGAATGTCCTTCACTAGAGTGTGACTAAGCACACTGCCATTGTGTACAGGCAATTCGATTTCGAGTTTGAATTTCTCCTTTTCACACTTTGACCTTATCAGCATTGCAGTGATCACAAGCACAAACTGTAAATGGTCACCATTCATTGAAACACAGCTATTTCATTGCATACCACCACGTTTATTAAAATTCATGAGTTTATACGCATACACTTATATTGATCGGAAATTTGGGGAATGGCCAGTACATCAGGTTCGCTACACTGTAACACGTGGGCAGTGAATTAAAATTACTCTTTCTAAGATAGTAACGACATAAAGCAATAAAGCAAGACAATATTCGTAATTTTCACAAATTTCCTTACAAATACAACACTAACATTCATCAAACAGGGAAAACTATACAGACCTAGCAAAGCGTTTGCTAAGACCTTCGAAACACAGTGAGTGTGTAACGACCAAGATATTCCACAATTCTTGCCGAACATGGCGGTACCAACTCCGCTCCTGGCTTCATGGTCGTGGCGACCAACTAACCATGGAGTTAGAACCTTTATACCTCCATTGACTGACGTACGCATGGCCGAAAAATAAGACCACGGTTACTACTCATATTTACTTAAAATAATTTTCTGCCACAGTATCAACATATGCTTGATGGTCAGCTATTAGCCCTACGGCCGGTATGAGTCAAGAGAGCTCGGCTATGACTACGCCGTAGCCGTAGTGTAGACATGCTTTGCAGAGCGGACTGGCGCTCGTGTAGACGCCAGAGGAGTAGCTGAAGCCGTTCTTTTATTGCACATGTAGTCTTTGGTCCTGGCAAAAAAAAAATTGAACCTAAGTCTGTGTACGGTGATTTGTGTTCATCCACTATATTTCCCTCCATTTTGGTAAAGATTAACGTAGTGAACGGGACATTTACACAGAGATCAACACAGCATCGTACCTATGGTGCATCAGCTACGTTGACAGTGTGGCTTATGGTTACTAGAAACAGCCAAGAGTAGCCAATCTGAAACGTCTTTCTTTTTCTGAATGTTGCTTTTAAATTCACCTACTCAACAATTTTAAAGGGGCGATCAAGATGGCCAGGACGGCTAATTTTGACCAACCAGGTTCATGAACCTGGAGGGAAAAATGCTAAAGGCGTGTAATAGATATATTGACGAGATAAACATTGAAAACAGTAGGATTCAGATAGGTGTGACGGGTTCAACCTAATCAGTTTCTGTGTGGGTAAAAGTTGGAATGTCCTTGGTTTTTTATAATTACAGACATCGCACAGTAAATATTCCACATCATACTTTGCATTCGAGGTTTTGTAATTATTTATTGAGCATAAACAAACATTTGTGTTTGACTGCTGTTGATCAAGAAGAATTTAAATAATCGGTCAACCTGTTACTTTCCCATGGACGGTGTCAGTTAAACGGTAAGTCGACTAAAATTATATCGCCTGAGTTGGAAAGCAAAATGTTATTAAAACTTGGAAAATACTGCCAACAATGAAAGGATCTTCACCAAAGGTACACATAATTCCAGCTTGCGTCGCAGTGTGGCTACTTCAGTTCGATGGCACAGTGCAAGAGGGGCGTGACTAATCTTTTTGTCAAAATTGAGTTTTTGATATATTTTTGCTCTGAAATGTGAAATGCATCTTTTGTGAAAACTGTGAGTAAAAAAAAGTCAAACTCATGTTGCCCTGGGGACGTAACTTGAGTCACGCCCCCTTCGCACGAGAAAGCCGGTGCACTAATGGCGTGACTCCGTACTTAGGCCTGTTTTGCATGGGAAAAATGTAAAATCATCAATTTTTCGTGAAGAATTCATCAAAAAGGAAAAATTGACCTGTGCATGAAGGACGTAATATATGATGAGTCATGCCCTACAAAGGGAAAAACTCATGATGAGGTACTTCCTTTGTGGCTCAAAATGCTAGTACGAGATGGGCGTAACTCCACATTTTTTCATATACGTAAAAATGATTTCATAATTATAACATTTATTTATGACATAAACAATATGTGTAATCATCATCATCATCATCATCATCATCATCATCATCATCATCATCATAATAAAGTACATTTGTAATGCGCCTAATCTCTGAGAAGAGAGCTCGAGGCGCAATAATGACAAAGTACACTGTATCAGAGGAAATCACCGGGACTGGAGACTAGGCGAATGGAAAAGGTTAACCTACAGTTTAAAGGGGGAGGTCTTGAGGGAACGGCGGAAAGAAAGGGAAGAGCTGGAGTGGCGAAGGTCAGAAGGAAGTTTGTTCCATAATGCAGGGCCAATGTAAGAGAAATGTCTCTCGCCAAAAGTCTTTGTGAAAACTCTTGGAATACTGAGAAGTCGAGAATCTGAGGAAAAGCGAAGTTGTCTTTTTGGAGTGTATTGGTGTAGAAGTTCAGAGAGATATTGCGGTCCTGTACCCGTTACTGAATTGAAGCAAGTAGATACAACTTTGTAGTGGATAGGAGAATTAATAGGCAGCCAGTGTAATTTTGGCAATAGGGGTCGGACATGATCGTACTTGTTAGCATTACAGACGAGACGAGCGGCAGCATTTTGCACTCTTTGCAACTTGTCTATAAGCTGTTTAGGGCAACCAGAAAGAAGACAATTGCAATAATCTAAGCGAGACAGAATAAGTGCGAAGACCAATGTTTGAGTAGCCTGTAAAGAGAGGAAGTGATGGATAGAGTTAATTTGTTAAATTTCAAGATATGCTGCTTTGCAAATATTCTTTACATGTTCACACATATTCATGTCAGAGTCGAGTATGACTCCTAAGTTTTTGACACTGGGACGAAAATTATATATGACATTACCCTGAACAGTTACAATCATAAACTACAATAAAATTGAAGTTTAGAGTCAGAGGCTTTCAAAACCTTTATTCCCCTCTAACTTGGTTTGTTGAAAACGTGAATTACGCCCCTCTTTCACTCGTTCATCAAGTTACCCTTTCTACTTACGCCCCTCAAAGTAAACTATGACCCTCAGGCTGTACAAATCACGTTCTGCACATACCCACTTCCAAATTTTCGTATTTGCATAAGTTGAAACGAAAGAAAACCCTATGCGTGGGTGTTTTATGTCGATACCGGACAGACAGATAAGTTAAAACGCAAGTAAACCATACGCGTGGGTGTTAGATGTCAGCACCGGACAGACAGACAAAAAGCTCGTACCAATCAAGTGTGTGACATGAGATAAAGCACTCACTGTAAACTTTAAAACAAACAAAGTTTTAAATCATTTTTTAAGCACAGGAGATTAAATCTTAGCTGATAGAGACGACGATTAGGTTTACCAGTAACACGATCAGAACTAATCTGGGATAATTGGATGGTGAAATAATGTCGATTTAATCTACAAATTTCATTTGATTTGATTTTTTTTATACTACACACTTTTTATGAGTAATTTGCAATATTGCACCATTGAACTATATGGCACCTAACACTTTCGAGAAATTTGCAAAATATGAAAATCCAATTATCCCAAATTAGTACCAATCGTGTTCAGTCTGTTAGACTGTTTACTGTTTACTGCTAAGTCCAAGAGACCCGTTTCACTTCTCTTCAGAGTTTCATTTATTTGACTATCGATTAGACAGCCGGATTTCTTTTGGGTTTTTTTTAATTATAAAGGTAAACTTCTTTAATCTTGCTAGCACAGAACGCACATGGGTGAGCAAATAACTTTTCACATTTTTATCCTCTTCATTCGCGCATTCTCTGACAGCGCAGAGCTAGAACAGACCATGCCCTGTGCAGGATTGATTGAGTAAAAAAAGTCAGCTTCGCTTTTGAAATATGGTGACGTGACGAAGCTCAGCAATAGGTTGTCATAATTCCAGATCATTTATTAGTGTCACAAGAGTCAAGATACGCACATTAACTCATTAATTTCACCTGAGCGGCTGGGCGTAATCATACATCTTATAGTTGCTTCACTTGCATGTGAAGTAGTGAAACCGGCATTCTATAAAACAGAAATGTATAAATACTATGAAAAATGCACTTAGTATAAAGTTGAAATGACATTACATGCTCATTGAAATGGTATATCTTGCTTTGGTACGGAAACCAATGCATGAAATGTAGATTTAATGAAAACTGCAATACAACTCCGGTACAAATATCCTAAACCAAGGGTTTAATTACGCAATGAGATAACTATTTCTCACATTCAGAGCCGATACTCGCTGATACAGTTCAACATTCAATGTTTCAGATGTGAATTAAACGCATTTTATAATCACGTGAGAAAAGAGTATCACACACCAAGGACCGGGGATCAGATTTCTCACACCAGTTGGGGATATTGTATCTCACACGAGCAGCAAGCAAGTGTGAGACAAAATATCCTCAATGAGAATGAGAAATCCTATCCCAGGTCCTTGGGGTGTAAGATTTTTAGAATCCCACACCCCAATGGGTTTGGATGGAAGTCTCACAGAAGTTGGGGAATTTTTACCCCAACGTGTGTTAGGCCGTAGGCTAGAGGGGGTCTACGTGCATCTCCCCCCACAGGATAACAAATCTGTCTTTTTCAGAAGACTTGGGATCCCTAGAATACGAAATGGAATTTTAACAGAAAAAATATTGGGATGCAATAGCTGTTATGGTCATATGCATGTTTTGAAGGGTACCGCAAAATCACGATTTTGCAATCCACATGCATTTTCGTCAAATCTGTCTTCTTGTGAGTCCTATGCTGAGCTTATTTTTTAACATAACCCCACTTGTTTGGTATCATAAGAAAGGCAATTTACTGTTCTTTAAGATGACATATTGTACTATGCAATATGTTCTACATTTTTCGTGAAATATGACCCAAACTTACTCCATACCCCAAAGTTTAACATTGCAAATTACAGTAAATTTCAAATTCTACCAGATTTTTAGCTAGGCATAATAAAAAATGCAATGCTTTGTATGAAATCTGTTTTATTTGGTACAGGGACATGTCAGAAATATGAAATAGACTTTTAACAGAAAGAATGTTTGGACTCTACAGCTGTAACAGTCATATTTTCAAGGGTACCGCAATATCACAGTGTTACAGATTTGCATGCAATTGTGTTAAACCTGTCTTCCTATAAGTCATCTGCTAAGCTTGGTTTTGAATATAACCTAATTTGTTAGGTATCATTAGCAAGATAATTTACAAGTCTTTAAAATGACATATTTTAATATGCAATATCTTGTATAGTTGTCATTAAATAAGACCAAAACTTACCCCATACCCCAAACTTTCAAAATTGCAGTCAAAGCTAAAATCAAGTTCTACCAATTTTTAGCTAGACACAAAAAAATCTGGCAATTTTTGCTATTTAATCTTTTTATGTGGTACAAGAGCATGTCAGAAATATGAAATAGACCTTTAACAGAAACAATATTGGGATTATATAGCTGTAACAGGCATACTCTGATGGGTACCACAAATCACAGAAATGCAAACTCATATGCGTTTTTGTTAATTTTATCTAATTGTAGGTGATCTGCTGGGCTTATTTCATTACATAACCATGTTTATTTGATAAAATTGGAAAGGTAATTTATTAGTTTTTAAAATGACATATTTTTATATGCCATATCTTATATAGTTTTCATGAAATATGACGAAAACTTACCCTGTACCACAAAGTTTATATCGAAAATTACAGTCGTAGCTATCGTCAAATTCTACCAAATTTTTAGCTAGACATAACAAATAAGGCAATGCATTATATGGAATATTTTTATTTGGTGCTGGGTAATGTCAGAAATATGAAATAGACTTTTAAAGGAAAATATATCGGGACTCTACAGCTGTAATAGCCATATTTTGAAGGGTCCCGCAAAATCACAGTATTGCCAACTCACATGCTTTTGTGTTAAACCTGTCTTCTTATACGTCATCTGCTGAGCTTGATTTTTGGCATAACCTGGCTTACTAGGTATCAATAGAAAGGTAATTACTAGTCTTCAAAATGACATATTGTAATATGGAATATCTTGTTTAGGTTTCATGAAATAGGACCAAAGCTTACCCCATACCCCAAGGTTTACATAGCAAATTATAGCAAATCTAAACTCTACCATTTTTTACAATTTATTAACTTTGTATACAAAAGGCAATGCTTGTATGCAACCAATGAAATCCGTGTTTTTGTTAAAAAAATATGTCACACATATGAAATTAACTTTTAACAGGAATATAATATCATTTTGTAGCCTTTTTGTTAATATTTGGAAGGGTACCCAGGTATCATGTCAAATTTGCCGAAACACATACATTTGCCATATATGGGCTCTCCTCCAAAACTGATCCAAATGGCTACTAACTAGTATCATCTTCCCGTTAAAAGTTTATTTCAATCTTGTGACATACTTTTTGGAACAGACAAATCATACAAGAATTGCCTTTTGTATTATGTGTAGCAAAAAGTGGTAGAATTTAAGATAAGCCGAAATTTGCGATGTGGACCTTTGGGGTATGGGGTAAAGTTTGACTATATTTCAGGAAAACTAAGAAGGACATTGCATATTACAATATGTCATCTTAAAGACGAATAAATTGCCCTACTAATGATCCAACAAGCCAGGTTATGTATCAAAATAAGCTCAGCAGATGACTTACAAGAAGAATAATTTAACAAGAAAGATGCTCGTCTGCGGTACTGCGATTTCGCGTTACCTTTCAAATATGGCTGTTACAACTTTACAATCCAATTTTTTTTTCTGTTTACAATTTATTTCATATTTCTGACATGTACCTGTACCAAATAAAACAGATTTCATACAAAGCATTGTATATTTTATTATGCCTAGCTAAAAAATTGGTAGAATTTGAGATTTACTGTAATTTGCAATGTTAAACTTTGGGGTATGGAGTAGGTTTGGGTCATATATCACGAAAATTGTCGAACATATTGCATATTACAATATGTCATCTGAAAGAACAGTAAATTGACTTTCCAATGATACCAAACAAGTGAGGTTATGTTAAAAAATAAGCTCAGTATATGACTTACAAAAAGACAGATTTTACGAAAATGCATTTGGGTTGCAAAATCGTGATTTTGCGGTATCCTTCAAAACATGACTATAACAGCTATTGCATCCAAATATTTTTTCTGTTAAAATTCCATTTCGTATTCTATTGATCCCAAGGCTTCTGAAAAATA